>OW121743.1:20145650-20459260 GCA_933228675.1 Stomorhina lunata
AAGTTTCCTATAAAAATATAGAAAATTCTTGAAAATTTCCTAAAAAAATATAGAAAAATTTCCTATAAAAATATAGAAAATTTTTGAAAATATCAACAATTTTTGAAAATTTCTTATAAAAGAAAAAGATTTTGGAAAATTTTCTACAAAAAGATAGAAAATTTTTGAAAATTTCCTAAAAAAATATAGAACATTTTTGAAAAATATCCTATAAAAATATATAAAATTTAAAAAAACAAATTTTACTATAAAAATATAGAAAATTATTGAAAAATTTGCTATGAAAATATAGAAAATTTTTGAAAAAAATTTTAAAAAGTAAAGAAAATTTTTGAAAAGTTTCTTACAAAAATATAGAAATTATTTGAAAAATATTCTATAAAAATATAGAAAAGTTTTTAAAAATTTCCTATAAAAATATAGAAAACTTTTGAAAAATTTTCTATAAAAATATAGAAATTTTTTTAAATAATTTCCTATAAAAATATAGAAATTTTTTTAAATAATTTCCTATAAAAATATAGAATTTTTTTGAAAAATTTCCTATAAAAATTTAGAAAATTTTTGAAAAATTTCCTTTAAAAATATAGAAAATTTTTAAAAAATTTCCTATAAAAATATAGAAAATTTTTGAAAAATTGTTTGAAAAATTTCCTTTAAAAATATAGAAAACTTATGAAAAATTTCCTATAAAAATATAGAAGTTTTTTTAAATAATTTCCTATAAAAAGATAGAACATTTTTGAAAAATTTTGTTATAAAAATATAGAAATTTCCTATGAAAATGTAAAAAATTTCTTATAAAAGAAAAAGTTTTTGCAAAACTTTCTACAAAAATGTAGAAAATTTTTGAAAAATTTCAAAAATTTGCTAATAAAAACAAGAAATGTTTTAAAAGTTTCCCATGAAAAAAGATGGAAATCATTTTTGAAAATGTTTCTAAAAAAAGAAAATTTTTGAAATAAGAAAATCTTTTGAGAAATTGATTTAAGAAGTACGACGCTCATTAATCTAGAGATAATGAGAATTTTGACTTTATTTTTTGCATATATAATATTTATAAAAACTGTAATCAATTTGTCAAATTTCGAGATAATTGGTCCACATTTGACCCTAGCTCTCATATAAGTCCAAATAATGGAAACAACTTAAATATATAAGTTTTGAGAAAATGTTTGTATGAAGGCAAAATTTAGCAAATATTTGTCTTTGTACAGGAAAAAGAACACCTTCGACATTAGTGGTAAAGGATATTGTATGGTCGGTCTTGATCGACCATAGCTCTTTCTTACTTGTTTTTGTCTATATTTGATCTCATATGACCTTAAATCCTCCTATAACAATACGTTACAATACAAATTCGACAGAATACAAATATTCCAGCCAACATGCAGATAAAATAAACACTTTTACAAAATATTAAATTTGTGGTTTACCATAAAAAAAATATATTTTTAGAACCAGCTTGACCATATAGTCATAAAAAAATATATTTTGGCTTTACCTTCTACTTTCCCCTTAAAACTTTTAGAATAAAAAGTAATTTATTAAAAAAGTTTTTATGGTTTTTTGTTTTGCTTTTAAATTTTAGAAAGTGCCAAAACTTTGGGAAACGTTAATTATGTTGCTAATGAAGCCGACGACAGGGAATATATGAAAATATTGGCAATTTTGTAACATATTTTTTACATTAACACAATTTTGCATAATATATTGGTTTTTCGTGAACCTCCTAGAAGTAGGCAACACGATTTTGTTGGTTGTTTGGTTAGTATTAAATAATGTTATTCTTTTGCATTTGTAAATTTTATTACTAATTTTTGGTGTACCTACTAAAAGCTGGCTAAATATTTTTTTCAGTAACCACATAGATAACAAAAGACAACAAAACGCGGTCACATTCAGCCTGATTTATGCACTAGAGTCATGGAAAGTTGAACATTTTAGAAACGCTTTACTAAGATGTGGCAGACGTTTGAATCTTTATAAATCGCACTTGTAATTGTATCAATAGGTCTTTCGAACGTATAACAATTATGATGATATCGCGCACACACTTTGTTTTATTTAATTCTTAAGATAGGAATCACTTAATAATAGACTCCTTCTTTATATGATTTCACTGAATATTCCTTATTCACATATAATTTTAAAATTAAATTAAAAGTGTTTTTATCACTAAAAAAGAAAAAAATATTACATCTCCCATGAGTATACTGCAAACTTTCCTATGAAATCTCAATAATATCGACTTGAAATCCATCCAATCCAAAGTAAGTTCTATCTTTAAAGTGGAATTTAAAGAAAGAATTAAGAGAAAAACTGTAAATTTCTATAAAATACTCTGAATTTTTAAAAAGATGTCATTCTTTGACACGATAAAACTATATGTGCTAATTCACTTGAAATCCTGAAATAAAACTTGAAAATTAATTAAATGAAAACATTTAGCTTTTAGTACAAACAAAATTACATACAAATGTTAATATAAAATTGGAATTTAATAAGAAATTTACAAATAAATTTAAGATATCAAGAAATATTAAAGAACAGTTTATTATTTTAAGTGATAAATGCTCTGGTTCTAAGTAATCAAGATGATAGAAACATACAGACATTTTTAGATTTTATTTAATCCTACAAGTATGCTTTATATTTACGATTAACAAAATATCAGTAAATAAGTCTTGGTTTCAGATTATTAAAACCAAATTAAATAGTAATGTTTTGTTAATATTGTTTTAACTATTTTATAAAGAAAAAAGATTATGAAGATTTTCCAATAACTACACTCAGCAAATTATTAGAGTGAGTGAATGTATTTTGTTTAACAAGTTTTCGTTTATTTTGTTTTCAAATGAATATTCATTTAAATTTACATTAAAATTGATTTTTAACACATTTATAATATAATTGAAAAATAGCCCATTTTAAGGAAATTTTATGTAGGTTTTTTATACCCACCATCAAAAAGAATGGGGGGTATATTGAGATTGTCATTTCGTTTGTAATTTCCTTAATATTGGCGCAAAAACCAAAAGCGATATATATTTTGAATCTTTATGAAATTCTAAGACGATTGAACGATGCCCGTCTGTCTATCTGTTTGTCTGTTAAAAGCACGATAACGCCTGAACGAAAAGATCTAGGTCACAGAAACCTGGTGCGGATATTCTTCATTTGTGGGAAAATTTTGATATTGAAATTAGGCAAAATCGGTTCACATTTGACCATAGCTCCCGTATAGCCTCGACTAATCGCTTATCTATAATATTAATACGCAAGCACCCATTTATTATCCCCTTTTAGGCTTTAATTATACACTCATTTCTGGAAAATTTTATACCATTTGAAAGATATTTTTCCGTAGATCAGACGAATCTATATTTTATTAAAATCGGTTCAGTTTTAAAAAATCGGTTTGGTATTTAAAAATCTTACTAACACAATAAAGAAAACTCACATGCATATGAAATTCACTATTAAGAATCAAACAAAAGAAATTGTATGCAAACATGTTTTCTTTTGTTTTTATTATTTTTGGTGAGTGATGAGAATAAAAGAGTATATTTGTGGGGAGATAGTGGTAGACAAAGACAAAAATAAAGAGTATTTTATTACAATTAAATAAATGTTTTTGTTTTGTAAAATAATAGCAACAAAAATTATTGGTATTGTTTTTATTATTTGTTGTGAGGGAGTGAAAGACAAAATTAGTATTTTGGAAGATTTGACAAAAAAGTGCATAAAATGTAAACCTTTCAAATTTGAATTATTTGAAGTTAAAATTTTATGGAATTTTGTTTTTTGTGTTGGTTTATTGGGATAAAATCTTCGAGTGATTGAGGGATAAATATTGTGTTAAAAAATTAAATAATATTGCAGGGAAGGGCACGCATGAGGTCATTAAGAGTAATTTTACAATGCCAATATTTTTAAGAGTCACAGTAGTAAAGAGTTGGATAAGAACATTGCGACTTATACCCAAAAAGGATGTTACCGATTAAAAAAACAGTCTTTTGAAGGAAAGTTTATAATAATTACAGATTATTATCAAGAAAATGAATTAAATGATCGGTCTGAATCAAATGTAAATTCAAAACTGATTAACGTTTAGAAAATGCTACAATATCAGGAAGGAATATTAAAAGACAACTATTGCATTGCGACTGGAATGGTTTTAAACTATAAGCTTCTATAGATTCCAAGACCTTGATTTCTCCATCATTTTTGTCAGTCCGTTAGTAACGCTTACAAGTTTATCTGTTCTCACTTCACAGAGCGCTGTTTTGACATCGATAACGCAAGTTGTTTTGATAAGAGGTACTAAGTCTAACACTTTTTCCTTCTCAATAACTTCTAAAGATGCAAAAACGGTTTATTATGGAATATCTTGAATCAGTAAACTCTTCGAGAGCTACACAATTTTTAATTATAGTTTTGCCAATTTGGCCAATACGACGCTCTGTTGTATGGAGTGACATAGAAATCAATGAGATCAATTTCTCCACATATCCGTTTAGCCCGAGCAATTTTAAAAACTTGCTACATCGACACTGTCATTTTTGACTTAAAGCTCTGATTGTATGAGTTTTCTTTTTATAGAGAAGTAGCACTCAGGCAAATACTGCCTTTACAATTGCATATGGAGTATATACGAATTGGGTAACCTTATTTGGAAAGAGGATGGTAGAGAAAAGAAAGGTATATCTATTTTTAGAACAGTGAAGTTGCGCCATTTGTTGTTATTTAGACGCATTGTTTTTGTTTTACAGCCAATTTTATTTATTTTTCGTAGACGGCGTGTTATTGCTGTAGTCTTACTGCCGACGGAAGATGCTGTGGTAATTATTAATTTTAATTCTGTTATCATTGACTCCCAGTGGAGCATAGTGCCTTAAATTTAATAGAAATTAATAATTACAGAAATTGTTGTTGCCGAGACCGGGTATCGAACTCAGGCTCAATGTGATATTACGTGCTAACCAACTAAGCCACAGCACGGGAAATTTGTATTCACAATGAACTACATGACGGTCGATTGTGTCGACCGCAGGATACGCTAGTTTGCTAATAAATGACAAATTTTAACAGCTATGATGATAAAATTTCGTATATAATATTGGTACATAAGCACTAGGCAACATTTTAAATTTCACTATAAATACATTTGAATGCCAATAAATAATAAACTATAACAGCTATGCTAGCCAGTGTGCATTTTGCCACAATTGGTCACCATTTGACCATAGCTCCCATATAAAAAACTTGCGAAAACACAAAATACCAAAAAGAAAGGGGGTTTCTGTCCGTCTGTCCGTTAAATGAAAGCACAATAGCTCCTTAACTACAAGAGCTAGAGAGACAAAGTCTTACAAAAGTATTTTCGATATACTATAAAAGTTGTGTACTAAAAATGTGAGAAATCGGTTCAGATTAATTTAGAGCTCCCATATAACCCTGTCCCGGGAATCACATTTATGCTGATATTGATATTGTCATTCCGTTTGTAATTTCCTTAATATTGGCTCAAAAATCAATAGTTATTCTAAGACGATTGAACAATATTGGTCTGTCTTTCTGTCCGTCTGTCTGTCTATTGAAAACACAATACCGCCTTTACGAAAGGAGCTAGCTCACTGAAACTTAGCAAAAACATTCCTTATTTTTATACCCTTCACCACCATGATGTATGTAACGCATAGAAATATTTGTCTTAGACCCAACTTTTAGTATACCAATAGGCTTAGAATCACTTTCTGAGTCGATTTAGCGATGTCCGTCCGTCCGTCTGGCTGGCTGGACCCCCATGTAAACCTTGTAATCAAACTACATGTCGCAATTCTAAAGATAATTTGATGAAATTTGGTACAGATCATTTTTTTGATAATGGGACCATGGCTATTGAAATTGGTCAAAATCGGTCCATTATTTATGGTACCTCCCATAGGTCCCACTTCCCGGAATTGACATATTGGCCACAAATATCAATATTTTTTCATGAAATTAAAATCAAATACTGCTTATGTAAACCTAAATCACTGTACCAAATTTCGTTGAAATCGGTCCATATTTGACCATAGCTCCCATACAAACTCTTCTTTAAAAACGCACTAAATGAGACAAAAATATCACTAAACGCTCGTAAATCTAAAGATATTAAAAATTTTGAGTTTATTTTTTGCATACATAATTTTTGTAACAACTGTAATCAATTTGCCAAATTTCGAGATAATCGGTCTTCATTTGACCCTAGCTCTCATATATGTCCAATTGACGGAAACAAATTAAATATAAAGGGTGGTTAAATTGTAAGGGCCGATGTTGAATGTGAACCACACCTAAACGCCAAATTTTTTTCCGAATTTTATTTGACATTTCTCTATTTCGGACTTACTCAATTTGAACCATGGAGAGATACACAATCCAACAACGTGTTAAAGTTATCCAGACTTATTATGAAAATGGGCGTTCAAATCAAAATGCATATTGTGCACTTCGTGATTTTTTTGGTCAATTTGATCGTCCAAATGTGCGTACAATCGCAAAAATCGTGGAAGAATTCGAGTAAGCCGCGTCTGTAGAAGATGTGAGAGCACCAGTGCATGCTCGTACTGCAGAAAATATTGCTGCCGTTCGCGATAGTGTGGCTGAAGAGCCGTCCACCTCAACTCGTCGTCGTGCCCAACAATTGCACCTCTCACGCTCTTCGTTGATGAACATTATGCATAAAGACTTGCATTTACACGCTTACAAGGTGCAATTGGCTCAAGAACTAAAGCCTCTTAACCATTCCAAACGTCGTGAATGGGCAGAATGGTGTCAAGAAATGGCAACAGTGTATGATCAATTTTCGAAGAAAATCATCTTCAGTGATGAGGCACATTTTCATCTCAGTGGATTGTTCAATAAACAGAATTGCCGCATTTGGGCGAATGAGAATCCAAGAGTGATTGTCGAAAAACCAATGCACCCACAAAGAGTGACTGTTTGGTGCGGTTTATGGGCTGGCGGCATCATCGGGCCGTATTTTTTCCAAAATGAGGCCGGTGAGGCAGTTACTGTTAATGGCGTTCGCTATCGTGAGATGATAACGAACTTTTTATGGCCCGAATTGGAAGATATGTGGTTTCAGCAGGACGGTGCCACTTGCCACACAGCTAACGAAACAATGGCTCTTTTGCGCAACAAATTCAATGGCCGTGTTATCTCACGTAATGGCGATGTTAATTGGCCGCTAAGATCATGTGATTTGACACCGTTGGACTTTTTTCTTTGGGGTTATTTGAAAGATAAGCCAGCAACAATTCAAGAGCTAAAGGATGAGATAATTTAGGCACATTAACGGCATAGAACCTCCATTATGCCTCAGGGTCATCGAAAATTTTGGACCATCGGATGGAGGTGTGCCGCCGTGGTCGCGGCGCCCATTTGGCCGATATTTTGTTCCATACAAAATTGAGTAATATCATTATATCATAATAAAATAAAATTACAATAATTTCCTAAATAGTTTGTGTTTTATTCAAAATCAACATCGGCCCTTGAAATTTAACCACCCGATATAAGTTTTGAGAAAATGTTTGTATGATGGCAAAATTTAGCAAATATTTGTCTTTATAAAGGAAAAATAACAGCTTTGACCTTAGTGGTGAAGGGTATCGTATGGTCGGGCTTGACCGACTATAGCGCTTTCTTATTTGTTTTTGAAAATTTTGTCATTGAAATTGGGCAAAATCGGTTCACATTTCACCATAGCTCCCATATAATCTCGCCTAGGTTTATCGTTTATTTTCTAATAAATAACAAACTATAATAGCTATATTAACTTGGTATATATAATTTTCAGATAAGCTTTAGGCAGCATATAAAATTTTATTAAAATCGATTCTCATTCAGCCATAGCTTCCATACAAAACACTTATGAAAACAGCCTAAATTTAATAGTCAAATATAGTCAAATTTGAATAAAAATCAGTTGGCTGGTTTTAAAACGAATTTCTTATTCAATACAAATTACATTTTACGTTAATTTTACTTACATAATATTCTGAGTGTAGTAGCTTTTTAGTCTACAATCCAATTGCTATTACCACTTATCTTCATCCGAAACATGTCCTGCAGAATTATCCCTTTCATAGAAAAATTTACTCAAACACATTTTAACTCATACAATTTTTTGATGGATGTTGAAAATTCCCATGCAAAATTTTTCACCTTAAACACAAATGGATTTAATGCCATCAAAAACAATTTTTCATAATTTTTTGAAAACAAACATTTAGCCAAATCCATGCGTCAAAAGTACGTTTTTGGTTGATGATTTCGAGAAGAAAATTGAATTTTTAAAGTAATTACAAAAAAATTTTATAAATTTTATATTTTTTTAAATTTATTATAAAAATAATCAATTCTTAAAAAATTTCCTAGAAAAATAAGAAAATTTTGAAAATTTTCCTATCAGAATAAGAAATTTTTAAAAAATTCCTATTAAAATTTAAAAAAATATCGAAAAATTTCCTATAAAAATAAGTAAGTTTTGAAAATTTTTCTATAAAAATAAGAAATTAAAAAAAATTCTTATCAAAATGTAAACATGTTTTGAAAAATTTCCTATAAAAATGTTTAATTTTTTTTTAAATTTCCTAAACAAATATAAAAAGATTTTGTAAACTTGTATAAAAATCAGAAATTTTTTGAAAAATTTCTTATTAAAAGACGAAATTTTCAAAAATGTTCATATAAAAAGAGGAATTTTTTTTTTTAATTTCCTATAAATATTAGAAACTGTTTTAAAATTTCCTTGAGAAACCAAGAAAATTTTTAAAATTTCCTTTAAAATAAGATATTTATTTAAATTTTTTTTTAAAAATTAAGTTTTGAAAAATAGGAAATAAAGGGTTATCCATTTCGTGGTTTCAAAAGTATAGGACTGGAATGCGACATCTGTTATTTATTTTTTTTTTCAGTTGAAAGTCTGACGTTGACGAAAAAGGGATTCCGTGAATTCGGAGCGTTGTGGTTATATGATAACCGACTTTTTTTCCTGCTTTTGAAGAATACGACTTGGGGAATATGTGGTTTCAACAAGACGGTGCTACATGCCATACAACTCGAGCGAATATGGCTTTCTTGCAAAATGGATAACCGATATTGGAAACATTTCCTATAAAAAAGAAAATGTTTTAAAAATTTCAAAAAAATGTTTTTATAAAAATAAGAAACTTTTTAAAAAATTTCATGTAAAAATAAACTGTTTTAAAATTTACTTGACAAACCAAGAAAATAAGAAATTTTTAAAATATTTCCTTTAAAAATAACAATTTTTTAAAAAAAATTCCTAAAAAAATAGAAATTTTTTGCAAATTTCCTATAAAAATAAAAAAAATTTGACAAATTTTCTATAAAAATAAGAAACTTTTGAAAAATTTCCGAAAAAATATCGAAAATTTATTAAAAAGTTCCTATAAAAATACAGAAAATTTTTTGAAATTTTTTTTTATAAAAATATAGAAAAATTTTCAAAAATTTCATATAAAAATATAGAAAATTTCCTATAAAAATATAGAAAATTTTAGAAAAACTTCTCATAAAAATATAAACATTTTTTTTAAACTTCTTATAAAAATATAGAAAAATTTTCAAAAATTTCATATAAAAATATAGAAAATTTCCTATAAAAATATAAAAAAGAAGAAAAACTTCTTATAAAAATATAATTTTTTTTTTAAACTTCTTATAAAAATATAGAAAATTTTAAAAAAATTTCCTATAAAAATATAGAAAATTTTTGAAAAATTTCTTATAAAAATTAAGAAAATTTTTGAAAAATTCTCTATATTAATATAGAAAATTTTTAAAAAATTTCCTATAAAAATAAAAAAATTTTTCAAAAATTTCCTATAAAAATAAAGGAAATTTTTCAAAAATTTCCTATAATATAGAAAAATTTCCTAACAATAAAGAAAATTTTTAAAAAATTTCCTATAAAAATATAGACAATTTTTTTTTTAAATTTATAAAAATATAGAAAACTTTTGGAAAAAAAATCCTATTAAAGAAAAGAAAACTTTTGAAAAATTTTTTACAAAAATATATTTTGAAAAATTTCCACATTTTTTTAGGACAATTTTTGAAAAATATAAACAATTTTTGAAAAATTTCCTATCAAAATATAGAAAATTTTTGAAAAATTTCCTATAAAAATATAGAAAATTTTTGAAAAATTTCCTATCAAAATATAGAATATTTTTGAAAAATTTCCTATCAAAATATAGAAAATTTTTGAAAAATTTCCTATAAAAATATAGAAAATTTTTGAAAAATTTCCTATAAAAATATAGAAAATTTTTGAAAATTTTCCTATAAAAATATAGAAAATTTTTGAAAAATTTCCTATAAAAATATAGAAAATTTTTGAAAAATTTTTTATAAACATATAGAAATTTTTTTAAAAATTTCCAATAAAAATATAGAAAATTTTTTTTAAAAATTTCCAATAAAAATATAGAAAATTTTTGAAAAATTTCCTATAAAAATATAGAAAATTTTTGAAAAATTTCCTATAAAAATATAGAAAATTTTTGAAAAATTTCCTATAAAAATATAGAAAATTTTTGAAAAATTTCCTATAAAAATATAGAAAATTTTTGAAAAATTTTTTATAAACATATAGAAATTTTTTTAAAAATTTCCAATAAAAATATAGAAAATTTTTGAAAAAAAATGTCTATAAAAGTAAAGAATATTTTTGAAAATTTTTTATAAAAAAAATATATTTTGAAAAATTTCCTGTAAAAATATGGACAATTTTTGAAAAATATACTATAAAAATATAGAAAATTTTTGAAAAATTTCCTATAAAAATATAGAAAATTTTTGAAAAATTTCCTATAAAAATATAGACAATTTTTTAAAAATTTCCTATAAAATTATAGAAAATTTTTGAAAAGTTTCCTATAAAAATGTTGAAAAACTTCCTATAAAAATATAGAAGATTTTTGAAAAGTTTCTATAAAAGTGTAAAAAAGCATACTACAAAAATAATGACAATTTTTGAAAAATTTCCTAAAAAAATGTAGAAAATTTTTGAAAAAATTCCTATAAAAATATAGAAAATTTTTGAAAAAAATACCTATAAAATTAAAGAAAATTTTTAAAAAATTTTTTATAATAATGAATTTTGAAAAATTTCCTATAAAAATATGGACAATGTTTCAAAAATATACTTTGAAAATATAGACAATGTTTCAAAAATTATCTATGAAAATATAGAATTTTTTTTTAAAATTTCCTATAAAAATATAGAAAATTTTTGAAAAATTTCCTATAAAAAATATAGAAAATCTTTAAAAAAATTTCTGTAAAAATAAGAAATTTTCGAAAAAATTTCCTATAAAAAAAAAGAAATTAAAAAAAAATCTATAAAAATACAGAAAATTTTTGAAAAATTTCCTATAAAAATATAGAAAATTTTTGAAAAATTTCCTATAAAAATATAGAAAATTTTTGAAAAATTTCCCTTAAAAATATAGAAAATTTTTGAAAAATTTCCTATAAAAATATAGAAAATTTTTGAAAAATTTCCTATAAAAATATAGAAAATTTTTGAAAAATTTCCTATAAAAATATAGAAAATTTTTGAAAAATTTCCTATAAAAATATAGAAAATTTTTGAAAAATTTCCTATAAAAATATAGAAAATTTTTGAAAAATTTCCTATAAAAATATAGAAAATTTTTGAAAAATTTCCTATAAAAATATAGAAAATTTTTGAAAAAAAAATTTCTATAAAATTAAAGAATATTTTTGAAAATTTTTGATAAAAATATATTTTGAAAAATTTCCTATAAAAATATAGAATATTTTTGAAAAATTTACTATAAAAATATAGAAAATTATGAAAAATTTCCGATAAAAATATAGAAAATTTTTGAAAAATTTTCGATAAAAATAAAGACAATTTTTGAAAAATTGTCTATGTACTGTTTCACCTTTAAACTTGAAAAGCTTTATTATTATTTAAACCCATTACTACTGGTGCCTCTGGTATCATAATATTTATTTTTGTCTATATTTGATCTCATATGACCTTAAATCCTCCTATAACAATACGTTATAATACAAATTCGACAGAATACAAATATACCAGCCAACATGCAGATAAAATAAACACTTTCACAAAATATTAAATTTGTGGTTTACCATAAAAAAATGTATTTTTAAAACCAGCTTGACCATATAGTCATAAAAAATTCTACTTTCCCCTTAAAACTTTTAGAATAAAAAGTAATTTATTGAAAAAGTTTTTACGGTTTTTTGTTTTGCTTTTAAATTTTAGAAAGTGCGAAAACTTTGGGAAACGTTAATTATGTTGCTAATAAAGCCGAAGACAGGAAATATATCAAAATATTGGCAATTTGGTAACATATTTTTTACGTTAACACAATTTTGCATAAAATGTTATTTTTTCGTGAACCTCCCAGAAGTAGGCAACACGATTTTCTTACATTTATCTTCGAATTTGTTTGGTTAGTTTTAAATGATGTAATTCTTTTGCAATTACGAATTTTATTACTAATTTTTTTGTATACCTCCTAAAGCTGGCTAAAATTTTTTTTCAGAAACCACAAAGTTCCCCAAAGACAACATAACGCGGTCACATTCAGCCTAATTTATGCACTAGAGTCATGGAAAGTTGAACATTTTAGATACGCTTTACTAAGATGTGGCAGACGTTTGAACCTTTATAAATCGCAATTATAATTGTATCAGTAGGTCTTTCAAACGTATAAGAATTATGATTATATCGCGCACACACTGTGTTTTATTTAATTCTTAAGATAGGAAACGCTTATAAATAGACTCAATTATAAATAGACTCGCTTATAAATAGACTCTTCTTTATATAATTTCGGTGAATATTCCTTATTCACATATAATTTTAAAATTAAATTAAGTATCTCCTAAAAGTATACAGCAAACTTTCCTATGAAATCTTAATAATATCGACTCGAAATCCATCAAATCCAAAGTAAGTTCAATCTTTAAAGTGAAATTTAAAGATAGAATTTGGAGAAAATATGTAAAACTCTATAAAATACTCGGAATTAAAAAAAAGGATATTATTCTTTGACATGATAAAACTATATTTACTATTTCACTAGAAATTCTAAAGCAAAACTGAAATACTAAATATTAAATGAAAACTTTTAGCTTTAAATACAAACAAAATTGCATAAAAATGCTAATATAAAATAGGATTTTAAAGCGAAAGATACAACTAGATTTAAGTTATCAAGAAATATTAAAGAACAGTTAATTATTTTAGGTGATTTTGTTAATAATGTTTTAAGTGTTTTATAAAGCTTTCGAATCCACAATCTAATTGCTATTAACATTTACCCATCATCTGAAACATGTCCTGCAAAATTATGCTTTTCATAGAAAAATTTACTCAAACACAATTTGCCTCATAAAATTTTTTGATGGATTTTGGAAATTTCCCTGCAAAATTTTACACCTTAACATAACATAAATGGATTTTATTCCATCAACTACAATATTTCATCTTTTTTTTAACGCATATTAAGGCAAATCCATGCTTCAAAAGGATGTTGTTGATAGATGACTTTAAAAGGAACATTGAATTTTTGGAGTAAGTTAAAAAGGATTTTTATAAAATGAAAAATTTTTTTAAAATTTCCTAAAAAACATGATATTTTTGAAAAATTTTCTAAAAAACAAGAAATTTGTTGAAAAATTTCCTAATACGATATGAAATTTTTGAAACATTTCCTACAAAAATAATAAACTTTTTAAAAATTTTCTATAACAATATGAAATTTTGAAAAAATTTTCTTAAAAAATAAGAAGTTTTTTTTTTAATTTTCAAAAATTTCTTATAAAAATAAAAAAAAAATTAAAAGAATAAATAATTTTTTTATAAGAAATAAAAATAACAAATTTTTAAAAAGATTTTTTTTTTAATTTCCTATAAAAATAAAAAAAGTCCTATAAAAATAATTAAAATTTTTTAAAAATTTGCAATATAAATATTTAAATATTTTGAAAAATTTCCTATAAAAATATTTAAATGTTTTTAAAAATTTCCTATAAAAAATTAAAAAATTTCTTATAAAAATAAGAAAAATAAGAAATTTTTAAAAATAAAAAAAGGATTTAAAATTTCTTTCAAAAATAAAAAATGTATAAAAAATTTTTTACAAAGTTAAAATTTTTGAAAAAATTTGAGTAAAAATAAAAATTTTTGAAAAATTACTTAAAAAAAATATAGAAATTTTTAAAAAAAATTTTTATATAATCTTTCGAAAATATTTTATACTTTTATAAGAAATCTTTGAAAAATTTCCTATGAATTTAATTTTTTTTAATTTTCTGTAAAAATAAGAAATTTAGAAAATAAGAAAAACTAAAAAATTTGTTCTTAAAATTTAAAATTTTTGAAAAAATTTCTGTTAAAATGAGAAATTTTTTAAAAAATTTCGAATAAAAATAAGACATTTTTTTTCCCATAAATATAAATATACTTTTCTTTAAAAAAATAAGAAAATCTTAAAAATTTCCTATAAAAATATGAAATTTTTGTAAAATTAACAATAAGAAATTTTTTCTACAAAAATAACAAATTATTTTTTTTAATTATTTTCCTATAAAAAAATACAGAAAAGTTTTGAAAAATTTCATATAAAATTATAGAATATTATCGAAAAATTATATAGAAAATTTTTTAAAAATTTCCTTTCAAAATATAGAACATTTTGAAAAATTGCTATAAAAATATAGAAAATTTTTGAAATGTTTTGAAAAAATAAGAAATTATCAAAAAATAACAAAATAGTCGGGATGTAAATATTATTCAAAAAGAAGAGTATTCGCATTTGATCCCAAATCTGTTACATTTATTTATTAATGTAACAGACCAATTTATTGATAAAAAGCCAAAAATTGGTTTCTCCGCAAACATTTTTTGGCTTTTTATCAATAAATTGGTCTGTTACATTAATAAATAAATGTAACAGATTTGGGATAAAATGCGGATACTCTTTTTTTTTTGAAAAATAAGAAATTTAAAAAAAAATAAAAAAAATGTAAGAAATTTTTCCAAAATATGCAAAATTTTTGAAAAATTTCCTATTAAAGTAAAAAGAATTGTTGAAAAATTTCCTATAAAAATAAAAAATTTTTGAAAAATAGAAAAATTTTGAAAAATTTCTTATAAAAATGTAGAATATTTTTTAAAAATTGCTTGAAAAATGCAGAAAATTTTCGAAAATTTCCTTTAAAAATATAGAACATTTTTGAAAAATTTCCTGTAAAAATATAAAAAATTTGTAAAAAAATTTCCTATAAAAATATAAAAAAATTTTGAAAGATTTCTTATAAAATATAGAATTTTTTTTTTAAATTTCCTATAAAAATATACAAAATTTTCCTATAAAAATATACAACATTTTCAAAAAATTTGCTATAAAAATATAGAAAATTTAAAAAAATGAATGTAAAAATAAGAAATTTGTGGAAAAATGTGATTGGAAAATAATAAATTTTTGAAAAATTTCCTTTAAAAATAAGAAATTTTTGAAAAAAAAATTTCTAAAAAAAAAATAATTTTTTGGAGAAAAGTTGCAAAAAAAAAATAAATTTTTGAAAAATTTCCTATTAAAATATAGAGAATTTTCGAAAAATTTCCTATAAAAATATAGAAAATTTTTAAAAACTTTCCTTTTTCAAATTTTTGGAAAATTTCCTATAAAAAGATAGATTTTTTTTTGAAAAATTCCCTATAAAAATATAGACAGTTTCTAAAAATTTCCTATAATAATATTGAAAATTTTTGAAATATATAAAAAATATAAGAAATTTTTAAAAAATTTCCTATAAAAATGTAGAAATTTTTTTAAAAATTTCCTATAAATATATAGAAAATTTTTGAAAAATATAAATTTTTGAAAAATTTCTTATGAAAATATAGAATATTTTTGAAAAATTATATTGAAAATTTCTGAAAAATTTCCTTTAAAAACGTAGAAAATTTTCGAAAAATTTCCTTTAAAAATATAGAACAGTTTTAAAAAATATCCTATAAATATATAGAAAATTTTTGAATTTAATATTATAGAGAATTTTTGAAAATTATTTTATTAAAATATAGAATAAAATATAGAACAATTTTAAAAAATTTCCTATAAATATATAGAAAATTTTTGAAAAATTTTGAATTTAAAAATATAGAAAATTTTCGAAAACCTTTTTTTATAAAAATATAGAAAATTGTTTAAAAACTTCCTAAAAAAATATAGAAAATTTTTGAAAAATTTCCTATAAAAATATGAAAATTTTTTTAAAAATTTCCCATAAAAATATAAAAAATTTTTGAAAAATTTCGCATAAAAATATAAAAAAATTTTGAAAAATTCATTATAAAAATACAGAAAAAATGGAGAAATATTTCTTAAAGAAATATAGAAAATTCTGTTATAATTTCCCAAAAAATATACAAAATTTTTAAAAAATTTCCTATAAAATTGTAGAAATTTTTTGAAAAATTTCCTATAAAAAAAAAGAAAATTTTTTTAAAACTTGCGATAAAAATACAGACATTTTTTTAAAAATTTCTCATAAAAATATAGAAAATTTTAAAAATTTCCTATAAAATAATAGAAAATTTTAAAAAATTTCCTAAAAAAATATAGAAAATTTTTTAAAAATTTCCTAAAAAAAATATAGAAAATTTTTGAAAAATTTCCTATAAAAATATAAAAAAAAATTTAAGAACATTATATAAAAATATAGAGAATTTTAAAAATTCCACATAAAATAAGAAATTTGTTTAAAATTTTCCTTCAAAAATGACATATTTTTGAAAAATTTATTTTAAAAATAAAAAATTTTTTTAAAAATATCCTTAAAAAATTTTAAAAAAAATTTCCTAAAAAAAATAAGAAATTTTTGAAAAAAACTAAGAAATTTTTAAAAAAATTAGCTATAAAAATAAAAACATGTTGAATTTTCAAAAAAAAAAAAAAAATTTCTATGAAATTTTTTCGAAAACTTCCTTTAAAAATAGAAAATAGAATAGAAAAATTTATATTTATTAATTTTACTCTAAAAAACACTTAATACTATAGTTTTCGGTTCATCCGCCTGACAGACATAAAAGGCCGGCTGATTACACATCCAATCATTCATTTGATATTTGGGCTTTTGATACCACAAATGAACACAGTTTTCATGACCGCCAGCATTATCCGGTTGTCCAGGAGACCAATCAGCAAAACTTATACGTTCACCTGTACGATACCAATAGAAGTCACCCTCTGACTCGAGATCAGAGCCAGATATCCACCACCAACGATCCAAGGGATATTTATCTACCATATATTTGGAAACGGCTGTTATTTGCTCTTGAGACTCGAAGGAGGCCAGAAAGCCACCCATTGAACGACAAATCAAAAAAGCTTTATACCAGGTAACCTAATGGGGGTAATTTGTGTAAATAATGTGATTTTTTATATGAAATATTTTGTACTTGCCTTATTTTGTCCGAAAAAGTATAATTTATTACCGATTTTAACAAAGGGTTGTATATTTAAGCCATCAGCAAAGCCTGTAAGTTATAGGATTAGATAATTGTTTGCTCTAAATATGACAAGTTCTTACCATCTAAGACGCTAGTGGCTACTTGAGTAGTATGACCAGCGGCTATTACTGAAGTCAATTTTAAGATTAAGCAAAGTTTTAAAATATTTTTCCACATTTTTCTCTTAAAACACTTTGAGTTTGAGATTCACACTGAAAATAAATGCGAATTGAAATGTCTATTTATAAAAACTTCTAGTTTTGGTTCTCAGGCCTGTAAAACCCGCAATTTTGATTAATCTTGGGTTTCTTGATCCCAATTAACAAGTGATAACACATTTTTATTTAATTCTTATCAATTTGAAAGAGGGAGTCCCCTTTGATTTAAATGAATGAATCTCAATTGAATTTATGAGCTCGTTGGGGCCATATTTATAATATCATTATACAATTTGAAGCAAATATGCAAATATATGCATATTTGCCTAAAATTGTATAAATGATATTATGAATATGGCCCCAAAGAGCTCATAAATTCAATTAAGATTCATTATTTGTATGGAGTCCGTAAGAGGAAACCTCAGTCATTAATTTGTGGCAAATTTAGTTTTCTAAGTAGAGTTTCAGTAAAAAAATACATTTGACTAAGTTTAGACTATGTATGCAAGAATATGCAGATTATCTTTCTATTTTCGTAAAGCTTATACTTCAGCCTTTAATTGAAGAAAGAAACAAGTTCGTAGATTAATATTGAAAAAAGTTATATTTTAACAAAACGTGTTGATATTAAAAAAAAACAATGTTTTGTTTTGAAAATATGTAGAGATATTTTTCAATAATTGCAAGCGACGCAGTAAAATTTTATCAATTGTAGAATCAGTAAAAAACGATCTCAATTTTACTGTCTGAAATAAAAGAAAATAAATTTTAAGTTTTATCTAAAGTTTTATTGTTAACTTTTGTTTATTGAAGATCTAAAAGATAAAATTATTTGAGAAAAATAAGATAACGTAACTTTCTAAATATTGTGTGACATCAATTTAAAATATAAATTACATTTATTTTATTTATTTTTACTATATTTGTTCCCTACACAGATTTAAAGATATTATAAAATCTTAAAAAAAAAAAAATATTTTAAAAATTTTTCAAAAATTTTATGTAAATTTTTTTTCTAATTATTGATTTTTTATTATTATCGAACTTCTTTTTAAAATTTTTTATTTTTACAGGGAAGTCCTCAAAAATTTCTTATTTTTATAGGAAATTTAATAAGAAAATTAATTCTTTCAAAAAATTTTGCAAATATTTTTTAAAAATTTTCTAGAAAATTGTTTATATTTTATTTTCGCTCATATACGGAAATTTTTCAAATTTTTTTATTTTTGTAAGAAATTTTTCAAAAATTTATTTTTTATTGAAAATTTAAAAAAAAGTTTTTTTTTAAGATCTTTAAAATTTTTTTTTTTTAAAAAAATTCACTTTTTTCGATCAGCGAAAAATATTTGACTTTGGAAATTTCTCAACATAAAACATTTTAAGATATTTAAAAATAGTTTTCAGTGTTTTGTTTCCTAAAATGTTGGCTAATTGTCAGTATTTTTATTATTGGTTTAATATCGAATGCACAATGGGTTAAAAACTAGAGAAAGTCGAAGAGAAAAATTATTTTTTTAATTTTTGAAATAAAGTAACTTAAAACCCATAAAAGTTATTATAGTAAAGTAATCGTTTCTTCAAGTTCATTTCAAAATGTAAAAAACCAACCATATATTTAAGACAATAATTGTAAGAGCTACACGGTCCAAAATCTTTATATATCCACCATCAAAAAGAATGGGGGGTATATTGAGATTGTCATTCCGTTTGTAATTTCCGTAATATTGGCTCAAAAATCAAAAACGATATATATTCTGAATCCTTATGAAATTCTAAGACGATGAGCGATGTCCGTCTGTCTGTCTGTTGAAATCACTGAAACGTAGTAGAAAATTTTGGTGTTGAAATTGGGCAAAATCGGAAAACATTTGACCATAGCTCCCGTATAACCTCGCCTAGACTAATCGCTTATTTGCTAATAAATTTTGTATCTAGAAGTTTTACATAAGCACTAGGCAGCATATAAAATTTCATCGAAATCGGTTCACATTTAACCATAGCTCCCTATAAAAAACTTACGGAAACAGACTAAATTCCACCTGAAATTCACTTAAATGCCAATAAATGATAAACTATCATAGCTTTGGCTATGTGTCATATGTGAGTGTCAGCCAGTGTGCAAAATTTTGTCACAATCGGTCACCATTTGACCATAGCTCCCATATAAAAAACTTACGGAAACACAAAACTACAAATAGAAAAGACGGTTTATGTCCGTCTTTCTTGTCAGAGAAAAGTGCGATAGCTCCTTAACTACAAGAGCTAAAGAGAAAAAATTTAGCAAAAGTATTTTAGATATGTTATAGAAATTGTGTACTGAAAATGGGTAAAATAGGTTCACATTTAGTTAAAGCTCCCATGTAACCCTGCCCCGGAAATTACATTTATGCTGATAAATTGAATAAAATCGTAAAATCTATGACGACTTCATTTGGTACCACCATCAAAAAGAATGGGGGGTATATTGAGATTGTCATTCCGTTTGTAATTTCCTTAATATTTGCTCAATTCTAAGACGATTGAGCGATGTCCGTCTGTCTGTCTGTCTGCTGAAATCACGATAACCATAGCTCCCGTATAACCTCGTCTTGGCTAATCGCTTATTTGTTAATAAATGACAAATTATAGCAGCTATGATGATAAAATTTGGTATATAGAAGTTTTACATAGGCCCTAGGCAGTGTGTAAAATTTCATCAAAATCGGTTCACAATTAGCCATAGCTCCCATACGAAAAACTTACGGAAACAGCCAAAATTTCACCTAAAATACACTTAAATGCCAATAAATCTAAAACTATAATAGAAATAATCACTAAAATTAGCACGAGGAGGTCTTATGTCAATGCCAGTCAGTGTGCAATCGGTCACTATTTGACCTAGCTCCCATATAAAAAACTTACAAAAACACAAAAATTCAAAAAGAAAGGGGGATTTATGTCCGTCTGTTCGTCAGATAAAATCGTGATAGCTCCTTAACTACAAGAGCTAGTAAGACTTAATTAAGCACAAGAAAGTCTTATGTCCATGCCAGCCAGTGTGCAAAATTTTGTCACAAGCGGTCACCATTTGACCATAGCTCCCATATAAAAAACTTATGGAAAAACAAAAATACATAAAGAAAAGGTTGTTTATGTTCGTCTGTCCGTCCGATAAAAGCATGATAGCGCCTTAACGAAAAGAGCTAGAGGGACACAAAATTTTACAAAAGTATTTTGGATATCTTAAAAAAGATGTATGTTGAAAATGGACAAAATCGGTTCAAATTTAGTTAGACCTCCCATATAACCCCGCCCCGGGAAACACATTAATGCTGATAAATTGAATACAATTGTAATAGCTATGACGATTAAATTAAAATGGTGAAGTTTTATGCAATTTTTAATCAGTTTATCAAATTTTATAGGAATCAGTCCATATTTGACTTTAGCTTTCATATAAAAAACACTCACGGAAACCAACAATTTTAGCAAAGGCCAGTTAAAAGCTATTAAATTAGAAACAATGATAGCTATGGCCACTAAATTTTGCAAGAATAAGCTCTATATATATACCAGCCAGTGTTTAAAATTTTGTTACAATCGGTCAACATTTGGCTATAATTCTTATATATATAACATCCCCTTTTTATATCTACAATCAAAAATATTTAGAGGTACATTAATGATATTAAGTTTGCACCTATGAAATTAGATAGGCATCAATCAATGTTCAGCCCAGACTTTATATATGATGAATGCATTACGAACTCCTAACGAAATATATGGACCTGCCGTATTACTATTAACGTCTTTACCCTAACTACACATTAATCACAACGAAAAGTATTTAACAACTTATTAATGTAAAACTATACCCGGTTATGAGACCGAATTTTGATCAAAGTAAATACTGGGGAAACCACTAAAATATTTTTAAATGTTGAAATATAAAGCTACTGCAACCGAATTTAGTCCAAAGGTTTTACTAACAATACCAATTAGCTTAGTGATTTTTTCAGTTTTGGTCCAGATTTTGAATTCGCTGCACCCTGTTTCTGAATTTAACACAACTTGATGGTGGGTATATAAGATTCGGCACAGCCGAATATAACACTCTTACTTGTTATATCTACAATCAAAAAGATTTGGAGGTACATTCAGTATATTAGGATTGCATCTACGAAATTAGATAGCTATCAATCAATGTTAGGTCCAGACTTTATACACGGTAGATACATTAGGAACTCCTAACAAAATATATAAACCTGCCGTGTTGCTATCAACATGTTTATGGCACAACGAAGCGGCGTATTAATGTCAAACTATATTCGGTTATGGAACAGCATTTTGTCCAAGGTAAATACTTGGGAAACCACTTAGATACTTTTAAATGTTGAACTATAGTAACTATACCACTGCAACCCATGATATAAGTATAAGGTAATTCCATTTGCTTTACTAAATTTTTAATAAGGATTTTTTAAGTTTGAATTTTATGTTTGAAATATATGTAGGGTAGAAGGGGGAGCATTTGCCACTTTTTTTTTAAAGTCTAGAGCACTTTACACTTTCTTACCGGGAGAGTTATCACAATTTTTTTGTTCTTCATAGGTACCTATATATGTTAGCTTTAAACTGTGTTAGTTCAGATTGCCTACGGCCTTTCTTTATGTATTAAATTTAAAAAATTTCAAATTGGCTAAAAGTGGCCAATGTTCCCCATCCATGGGGCACATTTGCCAATAAGTTGGGTACAAAAAAGAAGTAAAAAAAATTGTTGTAATAAAGTAAATTTTAATTTCTATAAAGCTTTAATATACAAAACAAACAAACCAAAAAATTAATTCAAGTACATTTCACATGGATAAATTAAACAAAAGAGTAAAAAATTCAGAGATCAAAATTTAAACTATTGGGCCTCTGTTAAAATTGTACTGGGACATATCAACATTAAAAAACAAAAAAATGTTAAGATGGAAGATGGATTGGACCTTGCAACCAAAATACGATATCCTTTTTAGGGATATTACAAATGTCGGGCTCAAAAAAATGTCGACGAGTAACTTTGTTAGATATGTATGGCAAATGTGCCCCAGGTAGAGTCCTTAGATATAAAGAACAAGTTTTCACATAAGAAATTGATTTATTGATAAAAACCTAAAATATTTGTTCTCAATACTATATTGTTTATTAAACTAGTAAAAAATTTCTTAGGATAACAAAAAACTAAGGAAAATATTACAAAAATATTTGTAGAAAAATATTTTTTCAGGATCTGCTAAAACAATAAATCACGCCTGATATTTTAAATATGAAAGCTACAGCAGTCAAAATTTGAGATATAGAATATCAATGATAAACGAATATAAAATCGATTACAGCATCAAAAAAGATAAGTTAGTTTTCAAGAAAATTAGTGGTGGCAAATGCGCCCCTATGGCCCCTCCTACCTCATATAAATTTTATGTATAAATTTCAAAATCGTTGCCAGATTTTTTCTATATGAGGATTTGTTTTTAATGTGTAATGGATATTGACGAATAATATCCCAGTAAAACTTTTCATTACCAAATAATGAGTTAAACAGTTAAACTATTGAACACGAACTACTTACTCATTCGCTGTTTAAGTCATTACATTAACATGGGGATGTCATTGGAGGCAAGTACTTACCAATTGCAGAAAAGTAATGACTTGGGTAAGCAATTTGAAAGCAACAACAACAACAGCAACAACTTTTTTGTTGTTGTTTTATTAAAAACATATATTTTTAAACGAAATACAAAATTTTTTTTATGATCCCATGGGGGCTCGAACACAGACCCTCCGACTGCTAGGCAGAGACTCTTCCACTGAGCTACTTCATATGTTGAAAACTTAGCAGCTTATAATTAATATAAACAATTTTTATTTTTAGATCCAAATTCATGTGAAAATAACTTTGTTTTTCCCTGCTTTTTTTTTGCTTTGTTGTAATTTTTGGAAAAATATTTTTATACGATTTTTTGTAATTATTTTAAAACTTTTTTAAAATTATTTTAAAACTTAAACAATTTAAATCTTCTTTTTTGTATAAGTTTTTACATAAGATTGACTCTTACTTACTTAAATGTTACAACCTGTTAAGGTCAAAGTCCGAGCATATTTTAGAATTCCATGGATTTCGATCTTGTGCGAATATTCTACAATTTTATAGCCAAGCTCTGAAAAATGTTCCTCTACTTGGTCATTCTATCGAAGTTTCGGACATCCTCCTCTAATATTAGTTAGTGGGACATTTCAATTCTAATTTTATCCTCTTCATTGTATTTTTTTTTTCAAGAGAGGGTTACTAGCCCGTAATCCTAACCCATTTTTATCGATCTTATGGGACTACTCTCGGAACATGTTAACTCACGGGTGATACCATGAGGAGGTGTGTGTCCACAGTTGAGATGAAGGATGACCCAGATAAGTTGGGCTTACCAAGATAAGACCAATTAGAATCGTGTTTGGTATTTAACATCCCCTACATAATCAAAATTGACTCATGATGGTATTTTTTCATTAACGTGAGTTAGTTTTACAAAATTTTTTTTACAGAAGATAATATTTAAGTTCTTAAAGTTCAAAAATCATTTAAAAATACTCTTTTAATAAAAACAAAAACTAAAAAAATTGTTGCCCTTGATGGGATTTGAACCGGGGCCATTCAGTTTAAATTACCATCTTAATTACAAATAAGTACTTCTGTAATAACTTATTATTTATTCGGATGGTATGTTGTAGTCGTTACAAGGTAACCAGTTATCAGAGTACTTGTCATTACCAAAGTTTTGCTGGGATATTTTGGTTAATTTAAATAACATACCACAGAATACTATATCAGAAATAAAGGAAAGCCATAATTATATGAATGTCTTATTTATTTCAACTTTTGTTAATTGTAAAAGCTCGAAAATTCAAAATGTTTTTATTGAAGTATAAAATGGGTATCTTGGACCAATGAAGAAGGTATTTTCATTCTACTCTATAGTTTAGTTTCGTAAAAAAAAGCTGGCAGTGCCAGGTGTTTTCGAGGAGGGATCTTTAAAAGATCTATTATAGTCATCTCATCTTCATTTAGTAACTTCGTGGGTCTCTTCTAAAATCGTCTCTAAGCCTGCTTTGATAGTTTTTGAGATTCTTTAGAATATTCATTCCACCTAAACCCACCAGGGATATATTCCAAAGCATTAAAACAACTTTCCTTATATGGAAATGAGGTGTTACAGAAGCGAGTTATCATTTCAAGAAGCTTCACCTATAAAAGTTCTCCATCTAAAAGATAACTTTTTATGACTTGGTTCAGCTACCTATCGGTAGTCTTCGCTGTCACTTTTATTGCAAATAGCTCACTGATAGTGTATAGAATAAACAAAATAGCACGTAAATCTACTGAATCAGTTCTTCGTACCGGAACTACTCGAAAATCTTAGGATTAATAATATCGCAGTTGCAACAATAACTGAATCGGCCAATGTGACATTTGTATTTTTAACAGCTAAAATATCTGGAGAACAAGCCCTTTCTATTTCCATATTCAACAAGTAAATGAATAATGAAATTCATCTCTGGTATTTTGATGTTGTTCTTCGTCAGCCAATACTTCAGTCTAACATCCTTGGGCTACGTGGAGGCGTCAGAAGAGTTTTTGGTATCTGTTGGTATCTGATTATCTAGAAATCCAGTCAAGATTATAACTGCATTTTATTTCAATTTATTTAAATTAAAATTGTATATTCTTTTTTATATAAAATACAAAAAACAAAAATTTCAACAAATTTTCCAAATGACAAATAAAAAATACACAAATTTTTAAATTCAAAAATGTATGGTAGCTTCATTTTTACACAAATGTCAAAATCCTTATATGTGTCAGATAGTGATTTTTAAATTTAATATTGACAATGGAACTACCGTGTGTATATATCTTGCTACTTCAGTCTAACATCCTTGGGCTACGTGGAGGCGTCAGAAGAGTTTTTGGTATCTGTTGGTATCCGATTATCTAGAAATCCAGTCAAGGTTATAACTGCATTTTATTTCAATTTATTTAAATTAAAATTGTATATTCTTTTTTATATAAATTACAAAAAACAAAAATTTCAACAAATTTTCCAAATGACAAATAAAAAATACACAAATTTTCAAATTCAAAAATGTATGGTAGCTTCATTTTTACACAAATGTCAAAATCCTTATATGTGTCAGATAGTGATTTTTAAATTTAATATTGACAATGGAACTACCGTGTGTATATATCTTGCTGCAACCGAATTTAATCCAAATATATTACCAACAATACCACATTTGGTCAACATTTTGAATTAGCTGCACTCTCATAAAACTTGATGGTGGGTATACAAGATTCGGCACAGCCGAATATAACAGTCTTACTTGTTTGTTATTAAAGATATCAAAAATATTTTAAGCAAAAAATTTCAATTTTTTTTTGAAATCTTTATAAATATATTGCGCAATCTCTCGACATTACTAAAGTCGTTTAATATCAGAAAGAATTCAGTTCTAAAGTAGAGAAGATGTGCAAAAATTTATTTAAAATATTGTTAATACTAAGTATAGCTTCGGTAGCTTTGTCTGGACATAATAGAACTCAGATTTCCGTTAAACCTACAGAAGGTAAGGAAATATGAAAATTTAGGATTCGTTAAACAGTTCTTTAATATTTTAAAAAATGTTCTCTAGAATATGACCAGGATTTGGATATAAAGCCCTATGTTAAAGTGGGCAATAAGTTGTACTATTTTGGACAAGAGAAGGTAAAATTATACATTTTTAATAAATTTTTTGATAATTACTCACAAGTTTCTCATTTCTAGGCCACCTGGTATAAATCATTTTTAACATGCCGTTCCATTGGTGGTTTTCTTGCCTCTCTCGAGACCCAGGAACAGTTAACACTTCTTTCCAATTATCTGATAGCAAATTATCCTACCGATCACTGGTGGTGGTTGTCGGGTTCTGATCAAGATGTCGAAGGTAATTTCTTTTGGTATCGTACTGGGGAACGTATCACTATTGGCGGCTGGTCTCCCGGCCAACCCGATAATATGGGTGGCCGTGAGAATTGTGTCCATCTATGGCATCAAAAGACCCAATATCTTATGAATGATTGGCAATGCAATCAGGCTGCCTATTTCATTTGTGAAACTGATAAACCAAAATCCATTATTATGTCTATATTTTAGGAGGAAGATAATTTAATTTCTCTTCATTTTGAAAACTTTATTATGTTGATATTTCGAAATTAAAAAAAAAAAAACAAAAACTTTTAATAAACTTTTACACTTCACTTCCTAAACTTTTTATTGACTTTTAATTTTGTTGGTTTACTTCATTATTTGCTTCGATAAACTTTTGAAATATTTGAATATTAAGTTAATGTAAAAGCCATTATTGATTTTCAGTGAAAGTGTTAAATTTTTCTTTTAAGCAATGAATAAAGTTAATATTTCACTTAAAATTTGAATTATGAATAAATTAGTATATCAAAAATTTGAAATTGTTTCAAAAGTTTGAAGTGGCTGATAAAGTTAAATTATTCTAGGAATTATTCTTTAACCCCTTCATGACCAGTATTAGCAATATTAGGATATAAAAGCAGGTAGTAAGTATTATTGTTCAGGAGTTATTTGGTTTCTGTAGGTGGAACATTAACATTATAATAACAATAAGCGAGGGTGTTATATTCGGCTGTGACGAATCTTATATACCCACCAATTGTGGTAAATTTACAAACATATCTTTCTTATCTACGAGGGTGGATATAATTCAAAATGTGGACCCAATTCGAAAAACAGTTTTTACGCTAGTTGGTATTGTTGGTAAAATCTTTGAACTAAATTAGGTTGTAGGAGCTTTATAGTTCAACATTTAAAAGTATATATATGGTTTACTTAGTATTTACTTTGAACAAAATTCGGTGTAACCTGATGTGGTTTTACGTAAATAAGTTGTTAAATGCTTTTCGTTTAGCTTCATACTTAGGATAAAGATGCCGATAGAAATACGACAGGACCATATATTTTGTTAGGAGTTCCTAATACCGTATATAAAGTCTGGACATTGGTGCAATTTTAATATGCTGCTTGTACCTCCGAGTCCTTTTGATTGTAGATATAACAAGTAAGAGTGTTATATTCGGCTATGCCGAATCTTATATACCCACCATCAAGTTGTGTTAAATTTACAAACATATCTGATATATCTACAAGGGTGCAGCTAATTCAAAATCTGGACCAAAACTGAAAAAATCGCTAAGCTAATTGGTATTGCTTGTAAAACCTTTGGACTAAATTCGGTTGCCGTAGCTTTATAGTTCAATATTTAAAAATATTTTAGTGGTTTCCCCAGTATTTACTCTGATCAAAATTCGGTCTCATAACCGGGTATAGTTTTATGTTAATAAGTTGATAAATACTTTTCGTTGTGCTTAATATGCAGTTAGGCTAAACACGTTAATAGTAATACGGCAGGTCCATATATTTCGATAGGAGTTCCTAATGCATTCATCATATATAAAGTCTGGGCTGAACATTGATTGATGCCTATCTAATTTCATAGGTGCAATCTTTATATAATGAATGTACCTCTAAATCTTTTTGATTGTAGATATAAAAAAGGGGATGTTATATATATAAGAATTATAGCCAAATGTTGACCGATTGTAACAAAATTTTACACACTAGCTGGTATATATATAGAGTTTATTCCTTTTAGTGACCATAGCTATTACAGTTTCTAATTTAATAGCTTTTAACTGGACTTTGCTAAAATTTTTGGTTTCCGTGAGTGTTTTTTACATGAAAGCTAAAGTCAAATATGGACTGATTCCTATAAAATTTGATAAACTGATCAAAAATTGCATAAAACTTCCCTATTTTAAATTTAATCGTCATAGCTATTACAATTGTATTCAATTTATCAGCATTAATGTGTTTCCCGGGACGGGGTTCTATGGGAGCTCTAACTAAATTTGAACCGATTTTGTCCATTTTCAACACACATCTTTTTCAAGATATCCAAAATACTTTTGTACAATTTTGTCCCTCTAGCTCTTTTCGTTAAGGCGCTATCGTGCTATCGTGCAGACGGACATAAACAACCTTTTCTTTATGTATTTTTGTGTTTCCATAAGTTTTTTATATGGGAGCTATGGTCAAATGTTGACCGATTGCACACTGGCTGGCATTGACATAAGACTTTCTTGTGCCTAATTTAGTCTTAGCAACTTTTGTAGTTAAGGAGCTATCATGATTTTATCTGACGGACAGACGGACATAAGTCCCCTTTTCTTTTTGAATTTTTTTGTTTTCGTAAGTTTTTTATATGGGAGCTAGGTCAAATGGTGACCGATTGCGACAAAATTTTGCACACTTTCTAGCATTGATATAAGACTTTCTTGTGCCAAATTTAGTGGTTATATCCGTTATACTTTTATTGGCATTTAAGTGTATTTTAGGTGAAATTTATGGCTGTGAACCGATTTTGATGAAATTTTACACGCTGTCTAGGGCTAATGTAAAACTTCTATAAATCAAATTTTATCATCATAGCTGCTATAATTTGTCATTTATTAACAAATAAGCGATTAGCCTAGACGAGGTTATGCGGGAGCTATGGTCAAATGTTAACCGATTTTGCCCAATTTCAATACCAAAATTTTCTCATAGATGGCTTCTTTCGTTTAGGCGTTATCGTGTTTTCAACAGACAGACAGACGGACAGACAGACGGACAGACAGACGGACAGACAGACGGACATGGCTCAATCGTCTTAGAATTTCATAAGGATTCAGAATATATATCGTTTTTGGTTTTTGAGCCAATATTAAGGAAATTACAAACGGAACGACAATCTCAATATACCCACCATTCGTTTTGATGGTGGGTATAAAAAGGGGATGTTATATATATAAGAATTATAGCCAAATGTTGACCCACTGTAATTTTACACACTGGCTGGTATTTATATAAAGCTTATTCTTGCAAAATTTAGTTGCCATAGCTAACCTAGTTTCTAATATAATAGCTTTTAACTAGCCTTTGCTAGATTTTTTTAGTTTCCGGGAATGTTTTTATATGAAAGCTATAGTCAAATATGAACCGATTTCTATAAAATTTGGCATACTGACCAATAGTTGCATAAAACTTTCTTATTTGAAATTTAGTCGTCATAGTTATTACAATTGTATTCAATTTGTCAGCATTTATGTGATTCCCGGGACGGGGTTATATGGTAGCTCTAGCTAAATTGTCTATTTTCAATACACAACTTTTTCAAGATATCAAAAAAACTTTTGTAATATTTTGTCCCTCTATCTCTTTTAGTTAAGGGGCTATCTTGCATTCATTTGAGGGACACACTGACATAAACCCCCTTTTCTATTTGAATTTTTGTGTTTCCATAAGTTCAAATGGTAACCGATTATGACAAGATTTTGCACACTAGCGAGCATTGATTTAAGACTTCCTTGTACAAAATTTAGTAGTCATAGCTAGTATAGTTTATCATTCATTTACATTTAAGTATATTTCGGTTGCAATTTAGGCTGTTTTCGTAAGTATTTTGTATGGGAGCTATGGCTAAATGTGAACCGATTTCGATGAAAATGCTGCCTAGTGCGTATGTAAAACTTTTATCTACCAAATTTTATCATCATAGCTGTTATAGTTTGTTATTTATTTGCAAATAAGCGATTAGCCTAGGTGAGGTTATACGGGAGCTATGGTCAAATGTTAACTGATTTTGCCCAATTTCAATACCAAAATTTTCTCAGAGATGAAGAATGTGCTTACTAAGTTTCAAATTTCAAATTTCAAAATCATCAAATTTGTCCCACTGTATGTTTTTTTAACACATAATACCTTAAATTTAATCTGTGAGTATAGACGGTGCTATTGCTTTATGAATAAGACATACATGTGTTTGTAAATTTTGTATTTATTAAATAACATTTTGTAAAAAATATATACTGTGACGGACGCTACACACTTTTCTATTCATATTATTCTGTAAAATGCTATATTAATATCTATATATTTTTAGCCTAATGTAAAGCATACTATAAGTTCTCTTTACGAACCAAGTTAAATTGGAGAAAAAAGAAAAATTGCACTAGTCAATTTAAAAAAAAAACTTTATTTCTGTGACGGACGCTACATACTGTGAGCCCTTTTTTACTTGCCGTTATTTATATCACTCCAATTACTTTTGATGTGGTCTTTTACATCTAATTGTATAAAATTAAGCAGACTTTGAGCCCCTACTAAAACTTGATACTTAATTGGATGTTTTTGCGATTTTTAAGAGCTTTTAAAAAACCTATTATTTTAAAAAATATATAAAAATTCGAAATGGGTGCAAATAAAGACCTGCCATTCACGAAGAGAGCAATCAAAAATTGTATCCATTATATATTCTAAAGGATCAATATATGGTAAATTTTTCCATAAATACAAATACGTGATTTTGACAGTCCTTTGTCCTTGGTTTAATGTTTTTCGGATTTGCCCATATATAAGTTAAAATTCAAAACAAATAAATTTTATCTACGTTAGAGCAGCTGTGGCCATGAGAGGGTTAAACCAAAGTAACACAGCTGGAAATTAAGAGAAGTAAAATTGGAAAGTTTAGCACTTGTGTTCAGTTTATATGTAGAATATACATTTAGTTAAGATTATTTAATGTCAAAGTAAATTTTATCACAATCAAAAAGTCTCAAAGACAAGCAGCTGTAAAATTTTAGAGCTGAAATTTAAAATTTTGAAATTTTTTTTTACATTATAAAATTAATGACAAACAAAAATTTTCATAGCTTATTTCGTGTAAAGTTGAACAAAAAAGTTTACACAATTTAGCTTTTAGTAAGAGACATATTTGAAATAACAAAAAAGTTTCATGAACTTGATGCCGAATATTCAAAAGCGTTAAGAATACGGATCTTTTCCACATTCTTTTTAAACAGGCTCTTCTCAAGTCCAACAATTTATCAAATTTTTAAAGAGTAAAGGGAATGCAAAAAAGAATATTAAATTTTATAAAGTTCTGAAAACTGCGAGAATTCAAACAAATTTTTGGCACTTTTTGGAAATTTTTCAAAAATTTCTTATTTTATAGGAAATTTTTCAAAAATTTCTTATTTTTATAGGAAATTTTTCAAAAATTTCTTATTTTTATAGGAAATTTTTCAAAAATTTCTTATTTTTATAGGAAATTTTTCAAAAATTTCTTATTTTTATAGGAAATTTTTCAAAAATTTCTTCTTTTTATAGTAAATTTTTCAAAAATTTCTTATTTTTATAGGAAATTTTTCAAAAATTTCTTATTTTTATAGGAAATTTTTCAAAAATTTCTTATTTTTATAGGAAATTTTTCAAAAATTTCTTATTTTTATAGGAAATTTTTCAAAAATTTCTTATTTTTATAGGAAATTTTTCAAAAATTTCTTATTTCTATAGGAAATTTTTTAAAAATTTCTTATTTTTATAGGAAATTTTTCAAAAATTTCTTATTTTTATAGGAAATTTTTCAAAAATTTCTTATTTTTATAGGAAATTTTTCAAAAATTTCTTATTTTTATAGGAAATTTTTCAAAAATTTCTTATTTTTATAGGAAATTTTTCAAAAATTTCTTATTTTTATAGGAAATTTTTTAAAAATTTCTTACTTTTATAGGAAATTTTTCAAAAATTTCTTATTCTATAGGAAATTTTTTAAAAATTTCTTATTTTTATAGGAAATTTTTTAAAAATTTCTTATTTGTATAGGAAATTTTTTAAAATTTTTTTATTTTTATAGGAAATTTTTCAAAAATTTCTTATTTTTATAGGAAATTTTTCAAAAATTTCTTATTTTTTATAGGAAATTTTTCAAAAATTTCTTATTTTTATAGGAATTTTTTCAAAAGTTTCTTATTTTTTATAGGAAATTTTTAAAAAATTTCTTATTTTTATAGGAAATTTTTCAAAAATTTCTTATTCTATAGGAAATTTGTCATAGGAATTTTTTTAAAAATTTCTTATTTGTATAGGAAATTTTTTACAAATTTTTTATTTTTATAGGAAATTTTTCAAAAATTTCTTATATTTATAGGAAATTTTTCAAAAATTTCTTATTTTTATAGGAATTTTTTCAAAAGTTTCTTATTTTTTATAGGAAATTTTTCAAAAATTTCTTATTTTTATAGGAAATTTTTCAAAAATTTCTTATTTTTATAGGAAATTTTTCAAAAATTTCTTATTTTTATAGGAAATTTTTCAAAAATTTCTTATTTTTATAGGAAATTTTTCAAAAATTTCTTATTTTTATAGGAAAATTTTCAAAAATTTCTTATTTTTATAGGAAATTTTTCAAAAATTTCTTATTTCTATAGGAAATTTTTCAAAAATTTCTTATGTTTATAGGAAATTTTTTAAAAATTTCTTATTTTTATAGGAAATTTTTCAAAAATTTCTTATTTTTATAGGAAATTTTTCAAAAATTTCTTATTTTTATAGGAAATTTTTCAAAAGTTTCTTAATTTTATAGAAAATTTTTCAAAAATTTCTTATTTTTACAGGAAATTTTTCAAAAGTTTCTTATTTTTGTGGAAAAATTTTCAAAAGTTTCTTATTTTCATAGGAAATTTTTCAAAAATTTCTTATGCTTATGTAAATTTTTCAGATTTTTTTTTACTTTAATAGGAACAAATTTACATTAAATTTTTCAAAAATTTCTTTATTTTATAGAAAATTTTGACAAATTTCCTATTTTTATAAGAAATTTTTAAGATTTTAAAAAAAATGATGAAAATTTGTTTTTGTTGGCAATAATTCCATTTTAGTTTGTAAAGTGTAAAGTTTTGCATGAAAATTCAAATATCTATCAAAAAATGTTCTGGGAAAAATTGTGTCTGAGTATAATTTTTTTATGAAAGGCATATTTTTGCAGGACACGTTTCGGATAAGGGATAAATGCTAACAGAAATTGGAGTGGGGATTAGAAAGCTACTAGTTATTTGGAAATTTGTATAATCTTTTTTCTAACTAAAATACTAAAAATATTCTTAACAAAACATTTCTTTTCAATTTGGTTTTATTATTTTTAAACAGAGACTTATCTATTGGCATTTCTGTTTAAATTTCAAATTAAAAAATACTTGTGGTCATAAAAAAAATCTTCTTTAACTTTCGAATTTATACTGTCAGAAGATTTTTCAAAACTCAAAGCATTCATCATTTAGACTTAACTGATTTTCTTTAATATTGCTTGATAGCTTAAATTTATTTGATTTTTCTTTAAGATTTTATTTTAAGTTAACATTTTTCTGCAATTTTTTGTATTGAAAGTTTTCATTTAATTAATTTTCCAATTAGTATTCTTAGAATATCTTGAAAATCATATATAGTTTAATCATGTCAATTTATTTTCAAAATCCTTTATTTTTAAACCTAGAATATTTACTTCAAATATGAATTTCGAATCGATATTAATGAGATTTTATAGAAAAGTTTGCAATATACTCTTAGGAGATGTGTTATTAATTGTTTTAGTGAGAAGAACATTATCTGTGATTAAGAAATATTCAATATAATCATATAAGGAAAGGGTCTTTTATTTGAAGCTTTCATCCTAAGATTTAAGAAATAAAGTGTGTGAAAGATAACATCAAAATTGTTCAACATTTGAAGACCCGGCAACAATTATAAGTGCAATTTACAAAGGTTCAAATGTCTGCCACATCTCATTGAATCGTATCTAAAATGTTAAACTTTCTATGACTCTTGCGGATAGTAGGATATGTTGCCTTGAGTCCTCCTATAACAATATGAGACCAAATATGGACCAAAAATAAGTATTTGTATACCTTCAATTGTTACGGGGTCAAAGAATATTAAAGATTCTGAAGTTTGAAAGCAAAACATTAGTTATTGATTTTTTAAGCAAATTTTAATAGGAAATTTCGCAAAAAAAATCATATTTTTAAAGAAAATTTTTTGAAAATTTCTTAAGTTTTAGAAAATTTTAAAAAATGATTTTTAGAAATTTTTCTAAAATTTCTTACTTTTATAAAACTTTTTTCAAAAATTTCTAAATTTTTTAGAAAAATTTTCAAAAATTTGTTATTTTATAAGAAATTTTTCAAAAATTTCTTAGTTTTATGGGAATTTTTCATAAATTTCTAAGTTTTATGGGATTTTTTCAAACATTTCTTATTGTAAAAGAAATTTCTTAATTTGAAAAATTTAATTTGAATTTTGAAAAATTTCTTATTTTTATAGGAAACTTTTGAAAAATTTCTTTTTTTTAAAGGAAATTTTAGAAAAATTTATTTTTTTTCTAGTAAATTTTTTTGAAAATTTTTTATTTTGTTAGCAAATTTTTTAAAAATGTCTTATTTTTTTTTAGGAAATTTTCAAAAATTTCTTATTTTTATGAGAATTTTTCAAATATTTTTTATTTTTCAAGAAAATTTTTAAAAAATTACTTAATTTTATAGGAAAATTTTCAAAAATTTCTTACTTTTATAGGAAATTTTTTAAAAAACTTTTGTTTTGATAGGAAATTTTTCAAAAATTTCTTATTTTACAGGAAGTTTTTCAAGAATTTCTTATTTTTATATTAAATTTTTCGAAAATTTCTTACTTTTATAGGAAATTTTTCAACAATTTCTTACTTGTATTATTTTTATTTTTCAAAAATTTCCTATAAAATATATATTCCTATAAAATAATACAATTTTTAATAAACTTCTTATTTTTATAGGAAATTTTTGGAAAAATTTCTTATTTTTATAGGAAATTTTTGCAAAAATTTCTTATTTTTATAGGAAATTTTTGCAAAAATTTCTTATTTTTATAGGAAATTTTTGCAAAAATTTCTTATTTTTATAGGAAATTTTTGAAAATTTGAAAATTTTTTAAAAATTTATTATTTTTATTGGAAATTTTTTCAACATTTTTTATTTTTATAGGAAATTTTTTCAAAGTTTTTTATTTTTATAGGAAATTTTTTTAAAAATTTCTTATTTTAATAGGAAATTTTGAAAAAATGTATTATTTTTGTAGACAAATTTTAAAAAATTTCCTGTTTTTAATGTTTTTTTTTTTTAATTTCTTATTTTTATGGGATATTTAAAAAAATAATAATATTTTTTAAAGAACATTTTTAAAAATTTCTTATTTTGATAGGAAATTTCTCACAAATTTCTTATTTTTCTAGGAAAAAGGAATATTTTTCAGTAGTTTTCTTTTTGTAGGGAAAAACATTCTTGTTTTTATAAGAAGTGTTTCAAAATTTTTCTATAAAAAACTCGACAAATATAATTTTTTGAAATAATTCCTATACAATTACGAAAAGGGAGCAACCTCTAGAAGCCATCAATCAAAAACAATAGAGTTTTACCATAATCTGCTTTGTACGTTTAATGTCCTTGTTTAGCCTGGATTTTCCTTAATGAGTATTTGTTGATGAAAGAATGAACAATTGTTTTTGATGACATTTAGTCCTTTTGAGTGTGAGGTCTAAAGTTTTGGAAGGCAATTTCCAACATTTATCAACAAATTTTGTAAGCAAAAATGTGTCTGAGTAAATTTTTCAATAAAAATCATAATTTTGCAGGACACATTGTCGATGAGGGATAAATGGTAATAGCAATTGGAGATTGGATTCGAAAGCTACTAGTTATTTGGAAATTTTTTTAATCTTCTTTCATTATAAAATACTTAAATGTTCTTAACAAAAGCATTTCTTTTTAATTTGGTTTTAATAATTTTAAACAATGACTTATCGTATTTTGTATTTGAATTTAAGATATAGAGCATACTTGTAGGAGTAAAGCAAATCTAGAAATTTTTATACATTCTTGCCATCGGTATAACGTGGAACCAAGAGCATATTACTTAAAATAATATTAATATTTGCAAATTTCTAATTAAAATCCAATTCTATGTTAATATTTTTCTGCAATTTTGTTGAATTAAAAGCCAAAAGTTTTCATTTAATTAATTTTTCAGTTTTCTCTTAATATTTCTTGAAAGTTATACATAGTTCTATCATGTCAATGAGTTTTCACAATCTTTTATCTTTAAGCCCAGAGTATTTTATAGAGATTTAATTTTTTTCCTTAGAAGTATGCCAAGAAAATTTCATTTTAAATAAGGATTTTGAATCGATATTAATGAGATTTGATAGGAAGGTTTGCAGTATGCTTTTAGGAGATGTGTTATTAATTGTTTGTTTTGGTGAGGAAAATGCTTTTAATTTAATTTTCAGAATTATCTGTAAACGAGAAATATTCAATGAAATAATATAATGAAAGGGTCTTTTATTAGGCGATTCCTATCTTAAGATTTAAATAAAATAAAGTGTGTGTGAGATATCATAAATGTTGTTTTTAGGTTTGAAAGACATAGTTATACAATTGAGTGTGTTTCAAATGCCTACCATGGCTTTTATAAATGGAGCTCGTCCAAAATGTACAATTTTATATATGCATAAATAAGGTTGAATTTGACCAATACGATGGATAATATTGTCTTGAGGACCTATGAACTTAACAAAAGCTCACAAGTAAGTCAAATCATAAAACATATTGAACCTCCTAAAATCATTCAATAAAATTTTCTCCGAAATCATGTTAATTTGAACGATTGCAAGTTTCTGTCCCGATAACGAATTACTACCTTCGTAACGAAACGAAATCTGTAGGGTTTTTGGGAAAATTATTTAGCAAACTTTTAGTAGATTTACAAAATAATGAGAAATTAAATTAACATATGCAAACAAATTATATCAATCAATACCAATCAAATAAAATCTAAAGAAATTTAAGAAAATCATGTTGCCTACTTTAAGGAGTTTCCAGAAAATTTAATATTTTAAGCAAAATTATGTAAATGTAAAAAATATGTTTCCAAATTGTAAAGATTGTCATATTTTTCTAGTCGTCGGCTCCATTAGCAACATCATAAAAGTTTTACAAAATTTTGGCACTTACTGCAATTTAAAGAAAAACAAAAAACCATAAACACAATTTTTCAATATATTACTTTTTATTCTAAAAGTTTCTGGGGAAATTAGAAGGTAGCGCAAAAATAAAAATTTTTCATGACTATATGGTCAAGCTGGGGCCAAATTACGGCATTCGATATCGATCGAAAACTTAGATATTTTCGAAAACTTTTGTATAGCATACTTTAAGGATAATCAAAATTATTTAAAATATGCACAGTTTACTATATTTTTTTTGTAGTTATTTGCCAAAAGATGACCAATAGTAAAAGAGTTTTAATTGAACTATATGTTTTTAAAAACGAATCAAAATGGATGACAAATTTCAATAAACTTTTAGCATCGAAGTAACTTTAACATCCCTAAAGTATACTTCACAATATTTGCTTAAAAGTCTGAGTTTTCGATCGATATCGAATGCGGTAATGTGGCCCCTGGTTTTAAAAATATTTGTTAATAATGAACCAGACATTTTATATTTTGTAAAAGTGTTTATTTTTTTTTTTGCAACTTGGCTCGAATATTTGCATTCTGTAGAATTTGTATTGTATCGAAATGTTATAGAAACGCTCAAGGTCATATGAGAGCAAATACAGACTAAAAATAAATATTTTGATATATGTAAATGCTTTGAAGGTAAAGTAGTTGATACCCTAAAAATTATTTGCATAGGAAATTTTTCAAATATTTTTTATTTTTATACAAATTTTTTTAAGAATTTATATTTTTTATAGGAAAATTCAAATTTTGAGAGTTTTCCTATAAAAAATATAAATTAAAAAAAAAAATTCTATAAAAATAAAAATTTTTTGAAAAATTTCTTATTTCTATAAAAAAATGTTCAAAAGTTTATTACTTTTAATGGAATTTTTTGAAAAATTTTCTTATTTTTAAAGGAATTTTTTAAAACATGTCTTTTTTGTTATAGGAATTAATATTTCTTATTTTCATTAGAATTTTTTTAAAAGTTTATAATTTCTATATGAATTTCTTGAAAAATTTCTTTTTTGATAGGAATTTTTTAAAAAATTTATTATTTTTATAACAAAATTTTAAAAAATTTCTTAAAAATTTTTAAAATTTCCTAAAAATTTTTATACTTTCCAAAAAATTACTTTTATTGTAATTTTTCCAAAAATTTCTTATTTTTATAGGAATTTTTTAAAACATTTCTTATTTTTTTAAATTTTTTATTTCCATTAGAAATTTTTCAAAAAAAAAATCGTTTTTATATGAATTTTTTCAAAAATTTCTTTTTTCACAGGAACTTTTTAACAAATTGATTATATTTATAACAAAATTTTTAAAAAATTCCTTTTTTATAGGAAATTTTTTAAATTTTTCTTTTTTTTTAAAGAAATTTTTAGCAAATTTCTTATTTTTATACGAAAATTTATTATTTTAATAGAAAACTTTTAAGAAATTTGTTATATACAAATTTTCAAAAATTTCTATTTTTTATAGGAAATTTTTCAAAAAATGTAGTTTTTTATTGGAAATTTTAAAAAATTTCTTAGTTTTGCAAGAAATTTTTTTAATTTTTTTTTTATTTTTTAAAGAAATGCTTCAAAAATTTCATATATTTTTAAAGAAATTTTTTATTTTTTTAAAAAAATTTTCAAATTTTTTATATTTTTTTGAATATTTACACAAAAATTTTTTATAGAATATTTCCAAATTTTAAAAATATTTTATATTTTTATTGGAAATATTTCAAAAAAGTTTTTGTAAGAAATCTTCCAAAAAATTTTCTTTTTAAAGGACATTTTTTAAAACTTTTTATTTTTAGAGGAAAATTTTCAAAAATTTATTATTTTAATTTTTGAAAAATTTCTTATTTTTATAGGAAATTTTTAAATTTTCCCATAAAAAATATAAATTAAAAAAAAAATTCTATAAAAATAAGAATTTTTTGAAAAATTTCTTTTTTCTGTAAAAAATGTTTCAAAAGTTTATTAATTTTATTGGAATTTTTTCAAAAAATTCTTATTCCTATGGGAATTTTTGAAAACATTTCTTTTTTGTTATAGGAATTTTTTAGAAATTTCTTGTTTTCATTAGAAATTTTTCAAAAGTTTATAATTTTTATATGAATTTCTTGAAAATTTTCTTTTTTGACAGGATTTTTTTTTTAAATTTATTATTTTTATAGCAAAATTTATATTTTATTTATTAAAAAATTTCTTAATATTTTTTAAAATTTCTAAAAAATTATTTTTTTGTAATTTTCCAAAAATTTCTTATTTTTATAGGAATTTTTTAAAACATTTCTACAGAGAATATTTTTGAACAAAAAATTTTCTATAGAAGATATTTTTTAACAAAAAATTTTCTATAGAAGATATTTTTTAACAAAAAATTTTCTATAGAAAATATTTTTTAACAAAAAATTTTCTATAGAAAATATTTTTTAACAAAAGATTTTCTATAGGAAATATTTTTTAACAAAAAATTTTCTATAGAAAATATTTTTTAACAAAAAATTTTCTATATAAAATATTTTTTAACAAAAAATTTTCTATAGAAAATATTTTTTAACAAAAAATTTTCTATAGAAAATATTTTTTAACAAAAAATTTTCTATAGAAAATATTTTTTAACAAAAAATTTTCTATAGAAAATATTTTTTAACAAAAAATTTTCTATAGAAAATATTTTTTAACAAAAAATTTTCTATAGAAAATATTTTTTAACAAAAAATTTTCTATAGAAAATATTTTTTAACAAAAAATTTTCTATAGAAAATATTTTTTAATAAAAAATTTTCTATAGAAAATATTTTTTAACAAAAAATTTTCTATAGAAAATAATTTTGGCAAAAAATTTTCTATAGAGAATATTTTTTAACAAAAAATTTTCTATAGAAAAAATTTTTTTATAAAAAAATTTTCTATAGAAAATATTTTCTATCAAAAAATTATTTTTATAGGAAATTTTTTTATTTCCATTAGAAATTAAAAAAAAATGTTTTTATATGAAATTTTTTAAAAATTTCTTTTTTGGGAGGAACTTTTTAAAAAATTTATTATTTTTAAAAAATTCTTATTTTTATAGGAAATTTTTTAAATTTTCCTTTTTTTTAAAGAAATTTTTAGCAAATTTCTTATTTTTATAGGAAAATTTTTTATTTTAATAGAAAATTTTTTATGTGAAAATTTACACAAACATTATTTATAGAATATTTCCAAAGTTTTAAAAAATTGTATATTTTTTATTGGAAATATTTTAAAAAAGTTTTTATAAGAAATCTTCCAAAAAATCTTCTTTTTAAAGGAAATTTTTAAAAACTTTTTATTTTTATAGGAATTTTTTTCAAAAATTTCTTATTTTTATAGGAAATTTTACAAAAATTTCTTATTTTCGTAGGAAATTGTTGAAAAATTTCTTATTTTTATAGGAAAATTTTCAAAAATTTCTTATTTTTATACGAAATTTTTCAAAAATTTCTAATCTTTATAGCAAATTTTTCAAAAATTTTTTTATAGGAAATTTTTCAACATTTTTTTATTTTTTAAGATATTTTTCAAAAATTTCCTATTTTTTTTGATAAATTCTGAAATATTTTCTAGAACACTTACAAAAATATTTTTTACTTAATATTTTTATAGGAAATTTTTCAAAAATGTTATATTTTTATAGGAAATTTTTCAAAAAATTATTATTTTTGTAAGTAATCTTTCAAAAATTCTTTTTTTTTTCAAATTAATTATTTAATTATTAAATTTTTCAAAAATTTCTTAGTTTTATATTAATTTTTTCAAAAACTTGTTTTATAACTTAATAATTTCTTGATTTTATAGAACATTTTTTAAATATTTCAATTTTTCAAAATTTCTTACTTTTTTAATAAATTATTGAAAATTTGTTATATTTTTTTATAGAACATTTTTCAAAAACATTTTATTTTTATAGAACATTTTGCAAAAATTCCATTTTTTGATAGAACATTTTTCAAAAAATTAAAAAAAATCTTACTTTTATCTTGTTTTTATTGGAAATTTTGTGTTTTTATGAGAAATTTAAAAATAATTTTTCAAAAATTTCTTTTATTTTTTGTATGAAATTTCTTAGTTTTATAGAAAATGTTTCAAAAATTTCTTATGTTTTTAGGAAATTTTTAAATAATTTCTAAATTTTATAGAAAAATTTTCAAAAACTTTCTGTTTTTTATAAGATTTTTTTTCAAAATTTGCTAAGGAATTTTTTCTTATTTTCCTAGGAATTTTTTTCATACATTTTTTAGCGTAACATTTACAAAGTTTGCTACAAACCTAAAAGTATGCTGCTTATTTCTGAGATTATTGTTACACCTGGTTATAGTATAAAGATAAAAGTTTTTGTACCTACTTTTAAATTCTGCATCTGCTTTCATTTATCAGGATATAATGTTTATTCTCAAGCTTCTGCTAAAGTTGTAAACAATTCACTTGTTCAATGTTTAAGGGTGAAAAAATTTCTTAGCATACTTCTAGGGAGATAATATAAATCTTGATTTCTAATGAAAAATTTTGTGGTTAAAGCATAAAGAATGCTAGAGCTGTTTAACAAGTTTGAGTTTACTTTTAATTCCTGATGAAACCAAAAAATTAAAATGAAAATTAAATTGAATGAAAGAATTCTGGCAGAAAATTCTTAACATCCCAAATGGCTTTTAGAGAGATTCAAATAGATTTTTTTTCTAATTGGATGAAGCATCTGACAAAGATGAATTATTAATGTAAAGAAAATAGTAAAGTTTAATAAAGAAGATACAAAAATATTTTAAATAAATTGTGGTGTATTATTAGGAGGATATGGAAAATGTTTAGTATAATCATACTAAGTGTCATACTAAGTGTCTTGACTAAATTAAAAACATTTTATGAGATGTCAACGAACTTTCAATTTGATTAATTAATAAAATAGGTAATAAACGATTTTTCTCCAAATCCCCTGAAGGTATGCTGCACGAGCGTTAGCTGTTTTTCATTAATATTTAAATTAAATGTAAGAAAATTAGTTACGATATTTGCAAAACTAAAATTTTACAGCTTAATGGTTTATTTTATCATAAGCTCCTGTAATGCGGTTTCAACATAAAATTTAAGGATTTAAGAGAATTTTATGTTTAACCACAAAATTTAATCATCCTTGAGTAACTGGTGGCTTGCCCACAAGATTTTATATCATTTTTTCTTTGGGTAAGTGCCTGGTTTCAAAACATTTTGTAAGTAAAACGAGACACTTAACAACATCCTGTTTTATATGTTCTAAATATTTGTTAACGTGCTAATTACACTGTGATACAGGAAAATTTAAAATTCGTAAGAAATTTTTCTTTCCTATTTTTATAGGAAATTTTCCAAAAATTTCCTATTTTTATAGGAAATTTTCCAAAAATTTCCTATCTCTATAGGAAATTTTCCAAAAATTTCTTATTTCTATAGGAAATTTTCCTATTTTTATAGGAAATTTTCCAAAAATTTCCTATTTTTATAGGAAATTTTCCAAAAATTTCCTATTTTTATAGGAAATTTTCCAAAAATTTCCTATTTTTATAGGAAATTTTCCAAAAATTTCCTATTTTTATAGGAAATTTTCCAAAAATTTCCTATTTTTATAGGAAATTTTCCAAAAATTTCCTATTTTTATAGGAAATTTTCCAAAAATTTCCTATTTTTATAGGAAATTTTCCAAAAATTTCCTATTTTTATAGGAAATTTTCCAAAAATTTCCTATTTTTATAGGAAATTTTCCAAAAATTTCCTATTTTTATAGGAAATTTTCCAAAAATTTCCTATTTTTATAGGAAATTTTCCAAAAATTTCCTATTTTTATAGGAAATTTTCCAAAAATTTCCTATTTTTATAGGAAAATTTCCAAAAATTTCCTATTTTTATAGGAAATTTTCCAAAAATTTTCTATTTTTATAGGAAATTTTCCAAGAATTTCCTATTTTTACAGGAAAATTTTCAAAAATTTCCTATTTTTATAGGAAATTTTCTAAAAATTTCCTATTTCTGTAGGAAATTTTCCAAAAATTTCCAATTTTTATAGGAAATTTTCCAAAAATTTCCTATTTTTATAAAAAATTTTCCAAAAATTTCCTATTCCAAAAATTTCCTATTTTTATAGGAAATTTCCTATTTTTATAGGAAATTTTCCAAAAATTACCTATTTTTATAGGAAATTTTCAAAAATTTCCTATTTTTATAGGAAATTTTCTAAAAATTTCTTATTTTTATAGGAAATTTTCCAAAAATTTCCTATTTTTATAGGAAATTTTCCAAAATTTTCCTATTTCTATAGGAAATTTTCCAAAAATTTGTTATTTTTATATGAAATTTTACAAACATTTTCTATTTTTATAGGAAAATTTCCAAAAATTTCCAATTTTTATAGGAAATTTTCCAAAAATTTCCTATTTTTATAGGAAATTTGCCAAAAATTTCCTATTTTTATAGGAAATTTACCAAAAATTTCCTATTTTTATAGGAAATTTTGCTAAATTTTCTTTTTTAATAAGAAATTTTGATAAAAGCTCATATTTTTGTAGGAAATTTTGCTAAAATTTCCTATTTTCTTAGGAAATTTTGCTAAAATTTCTTTTTTTTATAAGAAATTTTACAAAAATAGGAAATTTTTGCAAAATTTCGTATAAAAATTAAAAATTTTTGCGAAATTTCGTATAAAAATAAGAAATGTTTGCAAAATTTCCTGTAAAAATAGGAAATTTTTGCAATATGTTTTTCAAAAATATGAATGTTTTTTAAATTTTCCTCTTAGAATATGAATTTTTTGAAAAATTTCCTTTAAATTATTATGATGAGGTTTGTCATTCCATTAAAATATGACTTTCCTACAAAAAGTTTAGATTGAAAACTTTCGCAACAAATGTCGTAAAAGTCATAAAAGTCATGACCAAATATATATATGTATTCATGCCGGTGTGAATAAGTATTTGCTTAAGTACTTTATGACGTTTTATTGTCTGCGTGATGAATATGGAAAAAGGACACATTTATAAAAGACAATAAATGGTTTTTAACATAATCCTTTATGACAACATGCCACCATAAAGGATATGATACATAAAGGATGACATAAAAACAAAAAAATTCTACTGAAAGATGTGTATATTTTTGGCAACTTATATTGAAACTTTGACAATTTTCGTCTTTTCGTATTTATTTCGTGTTTGGTATTTATTGGCTGTGAATTGGCGATAAGGAAGTTTTAGTATTTTTGGGTGCTTTGTTGGTTAATTAATATTCTGTTACTTAATATAAGTAAATATTATCATATCCTTTATGACTTAGTAGTTATAATAAGTTTTTAAGGAAATAGCTTTAAAGTAAATGATATGAGCCAGTCTTGGTTTTATTTATCCAGAATTGACTCTAGCATGATTTTGCCATACTTTACGTATGATTAATATTAATTATTGCAAAATATTACAAATTATCTAAAAAACAAAAATTTCTCTCAATACTTTTAGAGTTTTGGTGTCACTTGAAATTATAATTTTGGACTTTATTATAGTTTTGATAAGTAAAAAAATTCATTGATAATCTTTAAGGATTTCAAAATATATCCTTAGGAATTAACATTTTTGAAATACAATAAAACGTACTAAGAAATATGTTTTTTATTCATATGTATACAGAGTTTTTAAGTTCATATCATTTTCTTTAATCCAGAAATCCCTTTTATTTCTTCTTAAAAACCAAAAATAGACATAAGTGATTTGAAAGCATATGTTTCCCATAAATCTAATAAAAAAAACAATCCCTAAAGTATGCAACAGTTTTATGTAAGTCATATAAGTCTGTCCTTTCATATCCCTTTAAATTTTATTTTTGGCGTCTAAGCTTTATTGAAATATATCGTCGCTTATGTACATATTTCTAAGAATTTTCAACATTTTGTTTACAAATGTTTTCAAATGGGTAGAGTTTCCCAGAAAAATGCCCTTTTTTGGTTGATGGCCAAAAAATAAATCAACCAGTCAATGCCGGAAATTAAACATCCGTTTAAATTTGAAACTTTTGAAAGAAAAATAACAAACAATTTAAATTGATATAAGAATTTAATGAGTAGAAAAGAAAATTAAGGAAAATTAAATCTAATACTAGAATAAAAAAGAAAAGGTAATATTTTTTAATGCAAAATTGTTGATAAAATTTTATACAAGCATAAAATGTTTTCCAAATTAAGGGCTAAATTTCTAAATGCTATTAAAAGTTTTAAATATGGACTATAGCTAGCTTCTGCTAAATTTTCATCTATTTTTAACTGTTATCTTAGAAGATATATAATTTTTGAGATTTCGTCATACTTGACGTATGATTAATATTATTTATCATTGAACTATAGAAAATTAGCTACAACTTTCTTAGTTTCTAACATAATTTAAAATTTTAAACAGAAGATTAAAGCCAAGACTTCTATCCAACTTTTATATACATAAATCGCCCTTTGGCGATTGTCAAAGTTTTATCAACAAAAGTTTTCCAAAACTACAAAAACTTTTTTTGGAAAATCCCTTTAAAGTAAATAATTTTTGACCCTTTTCCATATTAAAAGGGATTATTTAGGTTCTATGGAAACCACTTAAAGGAAATAAAAAGGGAAAAGAATGCTATAAGCCTTAAGGTACGGTCAGACTCATTAAACATTTAAATCAAATATTTTGAGTAAAATATTGTCAAAACAATATAATAAAAAATTTCTGGTCACACTTGCACATTTATTTGACGATTTTTATTTGATAAAATACAGAAAAAATACGTTCAAAGTATAAACAAAAAAACAAGTTTTATTTATGGTCACACTGAAGATTAAATATTTTCCCAAAAAATATTTGATCAAATTTTTTCAAAACAAAATTGTGTATCTAGCAATTTGTTTCTCATATTTGAGTTGTTGTTTCTCAAATTTGATGTTGTTGTTTCTCAAATTTGATGTTGTTGTTTCTCAAATTTGATGTTGTTGTTTCTGTTTGAATAGTAAACAATAGAAATGCTCAGCAGTTATTTGCCCCTGTTTGATGTTACAAAAATTTTGTAAGATTAAATAATTATTTGATCAAAATTTAATAAAATATTTGCTCTTGCGTGGTCACATTAGCAAAATTTTTATTTGCTGGCAAATGATTTTGTTTTGTTCAAATCAACATGTTTCTTGTTTGAACCTCAAAAATATTTTGTGGTCAGACTACGAGGATCAAATATTTGATAATTTCGATTAAATGTTTAATCAATGTGACCGTAGCTTTAGCAATATATTTAAACCATTAAATATTTGAACAACAAATAGATTCTTAAAACTTTTGAATAAATTTTTCTTATATACAAATTTGTACTAAATTTGCATGTAAGCTATTCATTTTCAATAGATGATTGTATCTGGCATAGTTTTCGTTTCATTGATTCACAAGTGATGCTTTTGTAGAGATAACATTTGGTACTAAAAATGTTTTTTGACATTTTATTGCTTTTGTTCCGTTTAAGCTTGTATCGAAAATGAACTATTGAAATGGAAAATATTCGTTATTGCGAAGTTTTTCTTTGAAAAAGGTAAAATGCAATTCAGGCGGCTAAAAATGTGAATGAAGCTTAAAGTTTTGATACTATCACAGTCAACTATGACCAAGCTTGACATTTAAGAAAAACAATATATGGGGGCCATAGGAGTTAGTATAAAAAAAATTAATTAATCTCTTCTATTTTACCAAAATCTCATTAATCGTTTCTATTAGTCATAATATTTTTTTTAAATATAGGCCTTTTAGTTTACAAGTTATATACATTTTTTTGAATTTCAACATACGGTGCGTATGATTGATAATAATTATGGGTAAATGAGAAAAACCAGGGCCCTATTTCACTAAACTACAATTCTACAAGTTCACAAGTTACAACTACAAGTCTAATTCTTACAAGTGCTGTTCAATTACACAACAATTGTAGCTTTTTGGACTTGTAAACTACAATTTCTACAATTACAATTTCTAAAATTACAATTTCTACAATTATAATAAAATAAAATATTTTGACAAATATATGGAGTCAAATAAAACATTTTTGAACTCGTACTGAACCACACCATCTATGATTTTCATGAAATTATATACATTCTCCTAGCCTAGGCAATTTTTACACTTCTTCAAAATTTTTAATTTCGCTTTGGTTCACATTTTATGGCGCTTCAAAGTTCGATTTTTTCAATATTTTTTCCGAAATATACCCACTTTATATGCATATAGCTTTTGATACGGTTATCCGATTTTTATTACTAGACTCATGTTTCAGCATATGTCCTGTATTTTTATGTCCTTTAATTAAAAAATTTAATCTTGTATTCAAATTCAAAATTTGTACTGAAATATTATGAATTATTTTAGAAAAAGTTTTTTGTTTTCCGATCCACCATGGCCTCATGTTTTTGGTTTTCATATTTTGTTGTCTACACTATTAACCGCATTTGAAAAAATGATAAACAAAATGGAAGATATGCTTTTTGAGGTATCCTTGAGTCAAGGACATCATTGATTTTCCTTGTTCTGCATACATGATTATATTTTCATATCCTTCACCACTATAGGTGGAAAGCGTATTATAAGTTTGGGCTGATGTATGTAACGCATAAAAATATTGGTCTTAGACCACCTTTAGTACAACAATGGACTTAGAATTCATTCCTGAGTCGATGTCAGTCCGTCCGTCCATCTGGCTGGACCCCCATGTAAACCTTGTAATCAAACAAAATAAATAAATGGTAATTAATATTGAATTGATTTTGTCTTAATTTTTACTAATTTTTATTAAAAGATAGTTAAAAACCAAATTTGAATTCAATGTATCATTCACTTGTAACTGATAAAATTTTTTTTGAGAGTCTCAGTCGACCCTATGCTTTTTTTCTACAATTCTACAAGTGTACAAGTACAAATTTAGATTTGTGAAACAAAACCACTTGTAGAAGTATGACTTGTGAATTGTAAAAATCACTTGTAGCTACAAACTTGTAATTGTATTTTAATGAAACACAATTTTTTACAAGTTCACAATTTTACAGGCAAAAACACTTGTAATTGTAGACTTGTAGCTTAATGAAATAGGGCCCAGCTCTAACTTGCAAAGTTCTTGACATATTTTCAAAATTTTTAATTCATATAAATGTTTAAACTTTGAGTTTTTTGTTCATTGCCTCCTCCTATCAATCGCAATATAATTAATTTTACTTTTTTTATCTTAATTTTACCTTTGCTAATATAATACTTTTGAATTCAATAAATTTCACTTTCACTTCAAGCTTTAAAACTTCTATTAACATTTCTCCACTATTATAAACTGTTTGCACCAGAACAATAAACATTTATTATGTGAAAATAAATTTTAATAATTTTTTACACCCAGTTAGTATGAGTTTGCATGTCACACATTTATAACCAAAATGTAATTATTATAATAACCTCACGTGTAAAGAACGAGTGATGTGTAAAAAAATAGGGTATCATTTGTGAATATATATCATTAAGACACAATAACAGATTCTGATAAAATTAATAAAATTACACATGGAATTTTAATTAAATAAAGCCTAAGGGATGTAATTTATAGGTTGTAAAAATAGAAGAAGAAACTATGCTAAAATTCGTATATGGATAAAATTGTAACAGAAATGCTAATAAAGACATTTGCTGCACAGATACAGGCTAGTTATCTAAAACGTGCTTACTTTCACAATTAATAATATACTCGTACAGTACAATCATGACTAAAATATGAGAGAGGGCACTATAAAGTATGGTTTTCTCGAGATCATGTGCAAGAATATTCACATTGCGCCTTCAATTCTTCTCCCCATATTGTATTTTCCTAGTTCCAACACAATGCTTTGCATGAATAGGGGTCATTAACTGAGTGTTGGTCCTAGAAAAAAATTTTGTTCTGTTACTTATTATTTTTGTTTGCACTAGATATCTTTTAATCATACGAGACAATGTTTACTTGTCTCTGATGTTTTTTAACCCCTAACTTATGCTTTACTTTTCAAAAGTTAAATGTTACTTAACAGAGAAATGTTATGGCAAGTCAATATAAATCTGTGGCTTGGTGCTAAAAGGGCCAATGTCAATTTTCGGATGTTTTGAGTTAGTCGTTGCATTAAGTTCATCTTTTAATTCTATTTTGTTCCAACAGCCAATCTTTACCTCATACCAGAACAGCATTTTAAGAAATTGAAGTAATTGAAATTAGTCCTTTTATCACATACAATTTTTTTTATTATTCAAGAAAATCTAAATGCTAAAAGGCCAATGTCAATAATTTATTTCACATTTTTTTTTAGCAATTTTATACCATATGTTATTAGATATATGCGCTATAAGTTATTAGATATATATGTACATATATCCTCCAAGGACCGTAACTTTTATAACTTTTATCGTAAAAGTCAGAAAATAAAAGTTATTTTTTGACTTTTATTTTTTCGAGCAGAAATAAGTTATTTTTTGACTTTTATTTTTTCGATAAAAAATAAAAGTTATTTTTGACTTTTATTTTTTCGATAAAAAATAAAAGTTATTTTTGACTTTTATTTTTTCAAGCAAAACTAACAGTTATTTTTTACTTTTATTTTTTCAAGCAAGAATAAAAGTTATTTTTTGATTTTTATTTTTTCGAGCAGAAATAAAAGTTATTTTTTGACTTTTATTTTTTCGAACAGAAATAAAAGTTATTTTTGTTTGAAATTATGATAAATTTATTAAAAAATTTTTTCAAATAAAGATAATTTTTCTGTGAAAATAATTTACATATGCTCAAAAATTAATGTAGTTGAGTTTTGTAATCATAATTGGGGTTGGAAACACAAAAATAACTTTTATTTCTGCTCGAAAAAATAAAAGTCAAAATATAACTTTTATTTTTGCTCGATATAATAAAAGTCAAACACTAATTGGTTGGCTCTGACAACGTTTATGGAGAATACAGCAGAACGCGTTATTGTAGAGCTCTTTGATGAGTCGTATAATCTTCTCAATTATGGCCAACAATTGCCTTTGTAATTCCATATAGGTCCTTGGATCGACCTGTGTCGCTAGCTATTTGGGCTTCTTTGGCTAAGTTTTCAGCCCATTTCCTCTTATCAGCCCTTGCACTTCGTTTGACGACATGATTTAGAAGTTGATATTCACGCTGTCTTTGTTGTTTGAACAGTAAGGTTTTGCCATTATTTAATTTATCTTTAACTAGTCTCCTGTCTTCAATCAGCTGCCACGTTTTACTAATACCCTATTTCACTAGAAGCAGTTTTAATAAAGGTCGTTTTAATATCATTCCAGTAGGTGTCTGCATTCTGGCGGACAGAGATATTGTAAGGATCTGTTCTATTTCTCAACGCGTTAGACTACCTCAAAGCAACTTCTGGTGCTTTCAGTTTTTGAACATCAAGCCTTCTCCTCCTGATGATCGCTGCCAACATCTGCACCTCTCTTGTTCCTCACAACTAGCAATGACTCCCTCCACATCCTTCTTATTGCTAAGTGGTCGATCTGGTTTTCGGCTTTGTGATCCGGGGACACCCATTTGCATTTATGTATTTTTTTGTGAGGGAATATAGTTCCACCCAGCACCATATTAAAATTGTCACATAACTCTACAAGTCTTTCACCATTGTCAGTCATGCGACCCGAGCCATGCGTTCCCATCACGCTCTCCCTACTGCTACTATCAAAGCCTAGTTGTGCATTGAAGTCGCCTATTAATATTTTAATGTCGTCATGACTTATATTGTTAATTATTTGGGTGAATCTGTCATAGAAACCGTACTTTTCTGTGTCTTCAGCAGTTTCGGTTGGAGCATAACATTGAATTGATGGATAAATTCCTGGCTCGTGTTCTAAATCTTGCAACAATTATTCTGTCTGTGTGTGGTTGCCATTCTATAAGAGCGTTTTTGCCTCTTTAGATAAAAGAAATCCAACCCCACTTGATCAAGGTTGGTCAGCTGCTCTACCAGCATATACGAGGGTTAAACCGTTGTTCGCCACTGTCTGGCCATCGTACTTCACTCAAACCCAATAAAAGCATATTATAAGTAATGAAGTCTTTCTCAATTTGTGCAAGCTTTGTTGACTCTAGCATACTACGCACGTTCCAAAATCCAATTCGTATTTTTTTTTTCATTCCACTGGTCGTCATCAGGGGATTGGGGTTGTTATTTATATTTATTTGTGTTGATTTCATTAATCTTTAAAATTTTCGAAGAGAATAGGTGATTGGTCTAGGCTGATACTGGAGCCGCCAGCTAAGCCACCAGCCTGGCTTGATAAATAGTAAATAGCGAGAGCCTACTTCCCGAGACGCCATAATAATGGTCATTCGGCGAATTCGAGCTGCGGGTTGCTTTTACCATTTTACCTAACACACTTCTTACTCCCCAGCTGAGCTATAAGTAAAATAAATCTCATAAAAATTTAATTTCTAATTTTCTCAAAACTGTTTTTTTTTGACATTGGCCCTTTTTGCACCAAGCCACAGAAATAATCACTTAAGTTGAAGACTTTTTCAAGTTTGTCTATCAACAACAAGTATTGAGTTTACATTTCTTTAAAACTAAAGGTTTCATTGATACAATTTCTTCTGAAAAAAATAATAACATTTTTAGAAATAAAGAGTTTAAGAAACTTTGTTCATGTTATTTGTGTACATACATAAATGAAATGTATTTGTGAATATTATTTTTTGAGCAAAACTCGTCATGTCATAGTATTGTCGTATCTTGCCTAGTCATAAATTAAGAGCTTACTTGGGAGTGTCCAACACTGGATTAAAATGTCCAACCATCGGAAAAATTAGTGCGTGGGCAGTCTGCGTTCTTTTGAATATTCCGCCAATTTATAAAAACGACGCATTGGTGTCAATATGACTTCTGTCTAACAAATTGCGTTTAGTTCGTTTTGCAAAGTGCACGGTGGAATGGAAATAAGTCCATAACTTCAAACCGTTAGGCGGATTCTAAAAAAATTGTATGTGGATATAGCAGAAGTGTTGGGGAGCTTTTCTAAACCATTGGGAGGATTTTAAAAAAATTGTATGTGGATATAAGTATAGTTGGGAAGCTTAAGTTTTGAACCTGGAAAGCATAAATTTTACTGGGGCGGCACAAACGGCCCCCAAAGTAGGACTTTACAGGTTCAAAACTTAACCTTCCCAACACTTCTATATATACATAAATTTTTTTAAAACCCTCCCAACGACTTAGAAAGAAACGAACCATTCTATTTTGAAACCATCCCACTGTGCACTGGTTGATAGCAGAATATATCGTAGATTGAGAAGAAAATGGAAAAATGTGAATTTTATGTACTCCTGGGGCAAAACCTCAGCATTCGATATCGATTGAAATGTAAAATATTTCAGAAATATTTGTGTAGCATACTTTAAGGATATCATAAATAACAAATAACATAAATGTTATGCTACATTGTTGTTATATGTCAAAAATTCCCTGATGGTAAAATATTTTATTTAAACTAAATAAATGTTTTGACAAACAAACAGATTTGTTTAGATATCAAGTTTCATTAACCATTTTGCAAAAAAAAGCAAATATTTTGAAAATCCCTAAGGTATGTTACAGAATATTTGCTTAAAAGTCTGAGTTTTCGAATAATGTCGAATTTGGCGATTTGGCCCCGGAAATCATGACTAAAAAGACGCCACATTCTGATTTTGTTAATAATAGTATGAAGAAAATCTGTCCCAAACCTGCTTAGATAGTAAACTAGAAAGGAGTTAGGAATAATAGTAATAATCAGGTGTGAATCTTGGTGAAGTTTTTGTAGGCCACTAGTCAAATACAATACGACCACAAAAAACCTAAAAAGAAAATTAGTCATAGTCTAGTTGTATTCTAGTCCCAGTTTTGTTCTAAACTGTTTTCATTGTATCAAAATGGTTTACACTTAAAATGAATTTAAATAATAACTTAATGAAAATCCCTTAATCTTTAGGCTTAAATTTGCATTTATGCAAATGTAACATAAAATGGACTTTGGTATAGTAAATTTTAGACACAAGAGATTTATTTCTAAGACTAATTAGGCCAAATGAAATAATTAGAGACTTAAGTAATAAACACCGCAAATGCTTAGATGTTTGATAATGGGGGATTAATAGCAAAAACAAACAGTAGCAGCTAATTAATTAATTGACATGAAACTGTAATGAATGTTTGCAAGAGGTCATTTATCAGTCTGGTTAGTAACAGCAGTTGAGAAAAAATTTTATATGAATTCTTGAAGAGTTATGTTATTTTTTAAAGAAGTGATAAGAAAAAAGTGATAATTTCTAATCAAATTCTTAATCTTGGATGATTATTCGCTTAGTTATAGAAGTACTATAAGTACCAATAAAAGTTTTCTCTAAGTCTCAATAATATAAAGATGTTGCACTTCCATACATTGATTTATCGTATGGTCGTTTTGAAAAGTCCCATTAAAAAAAGAGTGTACATCTTTTACTCTAATTCGAAAACAACTAATGGAGATGACTATCTAATGATAGAAAGCTAAAGCACATACACGTGCTCATGAAATGTATGTTTGTTTGTAAGTTTATGAGTTTTTCATTTTTCTTTATCCACTTTAATTTTACATTTGATGGAAAAAATGTATGGAGTGCAATATCTTTATAATATATTGCCTTTGCTACTACTATCCTATCTGAAGTAGATTTATTTTCCAGGAAACTTTTCTACTGACTATTATTATATGGTTGTTCTAATTCATTCCATTTGAGGACTCTATGTTCTTAAGAAATTGTTTAATTTTTTAAAAAAATTTCGCTTTAGCAAATGAAGTGATTTTGTGTTTTTAACATACGTCAATCGTTTGCTATAAAAAAATTTAACCAAAATATTAACTTATAGATACTTGCAAAAAGACTTTCGGGAAACGCCTCAGTGCATTTGATAGAGTGTTTAATCGCGTACGAAATTTGATATTATAAATTATAATATTATTGCTAAAGCATTCAAGTGTAATAAGTACTAAAGAAATACATAAATTGATATTGACGTAAGAAGACTGAGAGACCTCTTCCTAGAACTGCGTTCAAATCAAAAAATAATTTTACGATTTGGTGATTTTTTGTTATTTATGTCAATTTTTACTAGAATATTTGTGAACAGTTTATGGAGAAAATATATTCTTGTTTGTTATTTTAAGAATATTTTTGTAAGTAATTTGGAAAAATATAAAAACTAGAATAAATAAGTTGAAAACTTTATTAAATCATTCTATTTTTTTTTTTTTTTTGGTTATTTTATAATTTTTGTTGTATTATCATGGCGTTATTTCCAACATAAGTTAAGTGTTTGAAAAAGCTTAAGATTAGGTCGTTAGGCTAAAATCTTAATATTCCCTTCGTTTTTAAATTTTAAATTTATGTCCAGAATTAGGAAAGTTATAGCCATTTAAGTAATATTATATCTTAAATAATATCAATCATACGCATAGTATGACAAAATATTAAAAATCTTATAACTTCTAAAATAAAGGTACAATTAAAGTAAAATTTAACAAAAAGCTAGGCATAAACATTGTTTTTCTCTTTCAATAACAAATTTTAAATATTTTAAATGTTACCCTTTTTCTTCTCACGTCTTCTCAAAAATATTTCAAATACATCCTTTTAAAGTCAAAGAGCTTTTGTTGCTGCAACAAATAATATTTTTACCTTTTTTTAAGCTTCAGCATTAAATTTCAATTTAATTTTTTTTATTTTGCTTTCAATTTAGTAACATTTTGAATGGTGATTTGACGTTTTTTCGTTGTTTTTCTTGAGTAAATGAAAATAAAAGGATATCTGATTTCCGGCATTGACTGGTTGGTTTATTTGAAGGGTATAAAGTGAAAAAAAAAGATATTGTGCTGACGAAAATTTATAACAAAAGGGAGACAGACATCATTTGTTATGAGAGTATTTAGATTTATTAAAATATTAATATTTAAGTTTATGTAAAAATATTTTTAATTAAATTTTTTTCTTGGAAAATTTCAATACATATGCAGAAATCCTGTTTTGATTCAGTTTTTAACAAAATTGCAATAAAAATATTAAATATTTCTTAAAATACGCAGAATATTTGCCAAATCGCCACATTCGGTTTTGATCGAAAACTCAGACTTTTAAGCAAAAATTGTGTAACATACCTTAGGGATTTACAAAATATTTTATTTTGAAAAAAAGTTTAACAAAATTTTAAATCTAAACATATCCATTTGTTTGTCAAAACATGTAGTTTAAATGTTATTCTTTTATTATCAGAAAACTTTTGACAAATAATTTACAATAAAGTGAACCTCATATAGCTTATTTTTTTAGATTATCCTAAAAGTATGCTATACAAATGTTTCTCAAATATCTAACATGTCTATCGATATCGAATGCTGCGATTTGGCCAAAAGCAATAATTCAAACTAATGACGTCAGTAGAATTTGAAATGAATATGTCACTTGTTTGTGACACTTATACTTTCATCTTTTAGAAATAAAATTCCTAGAAAGTGCCAAAAAATAGGCACTTTATGTGTTTTTAAATAGCTGTCATGTGAAGTAGGAAGCAATCGTTATAGAACGGAAATAAATGACACAAAGTAAATGAGTTTTTCTGGCACACAATAAATATTGAATGAATTTGAAAAAATTTTCAAATTAAATGATTTTTTTGGCAATAATTTAAGCTACATTGTCAAAATGGCAACGCACAATGCACAGTGGGGCAATTTACAAAAAATGGCATACAACATTAACAAACTCTTAGCTATGAAAATCATTAGTGACTCGGATTGGTTTAAGAAAAACAACACTCAGTGTACAAACGAGTTAGGTTAGCTTCTTTGGAAAGGGGATAGTAGAGACATAAAAGGTGGTACAAGGAGAGATAAATAGCCTGTTTTACGATTTCGAAAGAAAATCTAAGCGAAAGAAAGTGAGTTACTCGAATTCGAAATAATTTTGATTCCACTATTTCGAAGGGTTTCGTTCGTTTTCATTCGAAAGCAAAATATCAACTGACTCATTTTGACATTTGATTTCGCATTACTGGTAACTTGTTCGAAATATTGGAACAGAAATTTGTATGAAAATATCTACGTTTTCTTTCGAATGGTTTTTACTTATCTTTCGTATAAAATAAAGTTATAGGCTGTTCCACGATTCCGTTTCATTAACTTTATTTTATGCGAAAGATAAGTCGAAAGAAAATGTAATGGCCTGTTCCACGATCTCGAAAGAATGCTTTCTTTCTTATCCTATACGAAAGAAATTTTTTTTTTGTTTCACTAACTTTATTTTATGCGAAAGATAAGTCGAAAAACAAGTCGAAAGAAAATGCAAGTATTTTCATACAAATTTCTGTTTCACTATTTCGAATAAGTTACCAGCAATACGAAAGCAAATGTCAAAATGAGTCACTAGATATTTTGCTTTCGAATAGAAACGAACGAAAGGCTTCGAAATAGTGAAAGCAAAATTAATTCGAATTCGAGTTACTCACTTTCTTTCGAGTGGATTTTCTTTCGAAATAGTGAAACAGGCTATAAGTATTTTCTTACAAATTTCTGTTCCACTATTTCGAACAAGTTACCAGCAATCCGAAATCAAATGTCAAAATTAGTCACTTGTGGCCTGTTCCACGATCTCGAAAGAATGCTTTCTTTCTTATCCTTTACGAAAGAAATTAGTTTTTTGTTTCACTAACTTTATTTTATGCGAAAGATAAGTCGAAAAACAAATCGAAAGAAAACATAAGTATTTTCATTCAAATTTCTGTTTCACTATTTCGAAAAAGTTACCAGCAATACGAAAGCAAATGTCAAAATGAGTCACTTGATATTTTGCTTTCGAATAGAAACGAACGAAAGGCTTCGAAATAGTGAAACCAAAATTAATTCGAATTCGAGTTACACACTTTCTTGCGAGTAGATTTTGTTTCGAAATCGTGAAACAGGCTATTGATATTTTGTTTTGTAATCGAAACGAACGAAAGGCTTCGAACTAGTGGAACCAATATTGTTTCGAATTCGAGTTACTCACTTTCTTTTGAGTAGATTTTCTTCTTTACTGGGGAGCTGTAAAATTTTATTGAAAGATAACTAAGGCAAAATAAGACAGATTAGTTATAAATATTTCATATATGAAACAAGATTTACATGATTTTCTTTGTTTCATATGTAGTTTCGAATTTTTTTTTAATTCTATTCTTGACCCTGGTTATAAAAGGGTTAGTAACATCCAATTTCAACCAATATTCTGAAATATATATTTTTATCCATTGAAACAATCATAATTTCAGTTCTGCTTATGAAAACTGCTAATATATAACAATATACGTGCTTTTTTATAACTTTGGTGAAAAATTATGTTTTTGTCGAAATCCTTTGATTTTAAGTCGCAGGTACGACTAAGCCGTTAAAGATATTGCTCAAGTTCTTTCTTTGTGGTAATCTCTGGGGTGTTCTAACTATAACGGAAACTTTTTTTTAACTTTTTTCGAGTTCGTTTAACAATCTATTTTAAAAAACCAAAAAAGGAGTTTTTAAAACGGTATGAACACAATAATTTTATTCGTCCTGTACAAAAAAGACATATCGTTAGCCAATTGCATCAAAAATGGGTATTTAAATATCCTAAGAGCTTAAAAAAGTAATTTTATGTTTTTAATGTTTTTTAAAAATAATAATTTTTTTATAGCATGTGCTCAGGAGAGTCTTCAAGGATAAAGGATATTTTATAAAACCCTTGATAATTAGAAAAGTCTTCAACAGATTTTAAGGTTATATATCATGTATTTGGATTATTGGAGTCAAATGTAGAAAAATTGGAGGCTACATCTTCCTGTAGTTCGAAACTTAATTTACTTAATACAAAGATATGGTATACAATGTATACCATATCTTTGTATTAAGTATACTATACATATATAATTGCCTCGACTTGTATCCTTACAACCGCCACGTTGAATTCGCTTTGAGATTTACTATTTACTAAAAATAAACGTGCATTGTAATTCTCAGAGTTATTTTCCGAGATCACGCATTTATTTTCTCCAAAAATGTTTGTTTACAATAATTTTTCTATATAGGTACCCGGGTACCTTGCCATTCTCTTAAAGGTGTTTTTTTTTGCATAAGGGTTAATGTGGTAAGGACAGATGTTGGTGGAGGGACAGTCACAGATGTTGGTGTCGGAATTTCTAGAAGATTTTTAAAATTATTATACCAGATTTTTAGCTGCTCAGTTTTCGAAGTAACGAGTTCGCTAGTACTATTTTTAAGTGGCCAGAGCCCTATTTCACTAAGCTACAAGTCTACAATTACAAGTGTTTTTGCCTGTAAAATTGTGAACTTGTAAAAAATTTTGTTTCATTAAAATACATTTACAAGTTTGTAGCTACAAGTGATTTTTACAATTCACAAGTTTACAAGTCATATTTCTACAAGTGGTTTTGTTTCACAAATCTAAATTTGTACTTGTACACTTGTAGAATTTGTACATGTTACAAGTGAATGATAAATTGAATTCAAATTTGGTTTTTAACTATCTTTTAATAAAAATTAGTAAAAATTAACACAAAATCAAATCAATATTAATGACCATTTATTTATTTTGTTTGATTACAAGGTTTACATGGGGGTCCAACCAGATGGACGGACGGACTGACATCGACTCAGGAATGAATTATAAGTCCATTGGTTTACTAAAGGTGGTCTAAGACCAATATTTCTATGCGTTACATACATCAGCCCACCTATAGTGGTGAAGGATATGAAAATATAATCATGTATGCAGAACAAGGGAAATCAATAATGTCCTTGACTTAAAGATACCTCAAAAAGCATATCTTCCATTTTCTTTATCATTTTCTCAAATGTGGATAATAGTGTAGACAACAAAATATGAAAACCAAAAAAATGGTGGATCGGAAAACAAAAACCTTTTTCTAAAATAATTCATAATATTTCAGTACAAGTTTTGAATTTGAATACAAGATTAAATTTTTTAATTAAAGGACATAAAGCTACAGGACATATGCTAAAACATGAGTCTAGTAATAAAAATCTGATAACCGTATCAAAAGTTATATGCATATAAAGTGGGTATATTTCTCAAAATGTCTTGAAAAAAGCGAACTTTAAACCTTTATGGCGGTTCAAAGCGAAATTAAAAATTTTGAAGAAGTGTCAAAATTGCCTATGCTAGGAGAATGTATATAATTTCATGAAAATCGTAGATGGTGTGGTTCAGTACGAGTTCAAAAATGTTTTATTTGACTCCATATATTTATCAAAATATTTTATTTTATTATAATTGTAGAAATTGTAATTTTAGAAATTGAAATTGTAGAAATTGTAGCTTACAAGTCCAAAAAGCTACAATTGTTGTGTAAATTTGAATGAAACACAATTGAACAGCACTTGTAAGAATTAGACTTGTAATTGTAACTTGTAAACTTATAGAATTGTAGTTTTGTGAAATAGGGCCCTGGCTGAGGTGTTGCTATTATTAATAAGTAAAAATAATAATAACTAAAAAAATCGCTCGATTTTTTTTTTTACAAAAAACTGTTTTCACAGCCATTTTTTTAACAATACTAAATTCTCCCCTGCGGCGCCGTTTGTTCTATACATCAATTAAGGTTTATGCACTCTTATTTTATTTTGCGAAGAGGCTTGAATTCATCATCGAGTGTTTTTGGCTTCCATGATTGTGTTCGTATCGGCGTATTTCAATAAAATAAAAATAATATACATATAACAAATATAAAATATTATAAATTGATTTTTTTGTGTATAGTCGTTTCTCGCCTACTGAATACACAAATTTACAATACTATTAATACAGCTACCACTAATAATTTCGAATTTCATTTACGATTTTTAATTGATCTTTACTACTCAAAAGTCATTAACATCAAAAATACTATAATACAAAATAGAAAAAAAAATTCTTCCTAAAAACTTTTAAGAATTTTAGAATTCAGAAAAATATTCAAAACATAATTTTTATGTAAATGAAATAAACTCCAAAAAAATGAAATAAAGCCCAAATTAAATTTACATGAAATAAATCCCAATTAAAATAATATTTTTTTCTGGAATAGCTTCAGAACGAAATAAACCCCAATTTATAGTGAAATAAAGCCCAATAAACGTGAAATTATCCCCAATTTTTATTTTTCAATTTTAATTGGGGTTTACTTCATTTTCGTAATTGGGCGTTATTTCATTGGGGGTAATTTCGTGTCGCCTTCCAGTAGCTTTAGTTGCCTGCTTTTTTTTCCACCAAGCTCCTGATTGAGGAGGGTATTTATGTACTGCTATTTTACAGAGGGATGTTTAAGTTTTGCGACATCAAATTTCCGCGCTGTAGGATCCCGTGCGCTTATTAGCTGCAAGCTTTATGCGCAGAGTACCGATGACAAGATGATGGACGCTGCTGATGTCTACACAACGTTTGTTACGCAATTCGATTTTCAGTGACGTGATCTGGCGATATGCATGTAACTTTATGTATAGTCTTTTGTGGGAACATTGTTCCTCTGACTACCATATTATACTTTGCAAAGATTTCTGCAAATAGTTTATGTTAGGAAGACCTATGTGTATCCATGACATTTCTGAAATTCCTATTCGAAGATCCCACTTGGCCATTGAAGTCTCCCATCAAAATAACTATATCGCCATGATGTACAGACGACATAAAATTGTCTGACTGTAAAATATTTCTTCAACCCCGTATTTTGCTATTTCTTTGGGTACATAATACTGTATGCAAGTGAAATTCCGAGCCCTAGTTCAGAGTTCATACATAGCCTTCTTAGAAAAAAGTATACCAACTCCACTAAATACCTTTTTTTTTGTTTTCCAGAGAGTAAAAATGTGAGGCCATACGATGTAACAACTTCTCCAGAATTCGGCCACCGAAAGAAGTTTGTAACAGAGAAATTTCTTTGTTCAACTGGATGAGTCTGAATGGTTCAATAAGAGTAAACACGTTCCAAGATCGTATCCGTTTTGTATGCCTATGGTCGTCGTCATTAAATCCGTTTTCAAGTTCTTTTGAGAATGGGCAACTGATAAGGATGCAGCATCCAAGTCTGGTGTCCGGACTGCCAACTTTGCCTCCATACAGGCCATTGGGCAGTGGGACTTCCCCCTTGCAGATGTTATATATTTAGTATAAATACTGAGTATTAACGATCTTCATCTACCTCATCCAATCATGCTTTAGAAATTTAAAAGTACATTCTTTTATACTGCGGATTATCGATTTTGCATCCTCTAAAAGTAACGAAATTAACTTATGTGACGTAGGTCTTTCCATTCCTGGCCACATCTCTTTTCCTTTTATTCAGTGCTGTAGGATACATTTCAACAGAACTCATGTCCCCTAAGGCAATAAATTTGATTTAGCTCTAAAACCAGCTCAGTTTAGCTCTTAGTTTAACTTTGACAACCTTTAACACTTGATTTATTTTTTTAGGTCGGTATCTCATTAGGAGATTGTAGTCTTTTGTTAGTTTCCTTCTGTTTTTCGGAAACACCACTCGCTCATATAAGAGACTCTTTCTGCTTGGCTGTTAGAGTTTTTTGATCAAATCCTAAGAAGATCATAAATTCATTCCATTAAAGATCTATTTCTAAGGCAAGGTTTCAAATAAAGATGTCGAATCTCTGAACCGCCGGTCAGGGCCTATTTAATATTTAGCGGCGATTTTCCGAGAAAGATGTCAAACCACTGAGCCTGCGAGATAGATCTGGGGCCAAATTACGGCATTCAATATCGATCGAAATTTTAGAAATTTTCAAAACATTTGTATAGCATACTTTAAGGATCATCAAAATTATTTAAAAGATGCACAGTTTACTATATTTTTTTTAAGTTATTTTCCAAAAGATGAACAATAGTAAAAGAGTTTTAATTGAACTATATGTTTTTAAAAAAGAATCAAAATGGATGCCAAATTTCAATAAACTTTTTGCATCGAAGTAACTTTCAACATCCCTAAAGTATACTTCACAATATTCGCTTAAAAGTCTGAGTTTTCGACCGATATCGAATGCGGTAATTTGGCCCCTGTTTTCACATTTGTCAGTCGGTTTTTGTAAATTTCTGTTTGATTTAAATATTTAGGGGTTATTTTTATAAGTATAACTATTTAAGAGGTTATATAATTTTATATTGCATGTAAAAAAGATGTTCCTCCTATGAATGTCATAAAATGTTAAAAAGTAATTTTTCTATTAATGAAGTTTCATATAGAATTTTATTGCCTAATTTTGGGAGGTGCTTAAAAAGTATATTACAATATAGTCATTTACAATAAACAATAAATGTTAAATTTTATGAAAGGTTTTTATGACCTAAGACACATGGTTTTAATAAATAAATGTATTTCTCTTGGAGGCAACTTTAAGAAACAATAAAAATGTTTAACATGATAAAAATATAACTTTTTTCAGAAACTCCTGAAAGTATACAATTGTATTTTAAAAACAAATTAACTTGACTTAATAAGGTTGCATTGACTCGTTTTATCTAAGGTTAGCTAGATCCAAACAATTGATTTTATTTGTTCATATAGGTTGGTTTTATAATTTATGTAGATAATATTTTTTTGGCATCCAATACTAAAAATAGCTACAATATAGAAGCTAGCAGAATGCTTATTACAAATACCGCCTAATTTTGTCATAAATATGCGTTAAAAGGCAAAAATAATACAAAATTAGCATGTTAAAATAAAATGAATTATTATCTTATTCCTTAAGGTATGCACAGATTTTCAAATTTTTAGAATTACAATTATTGTAGGTGTATTCATTGTTTAATGTATCAAAAGCCTGTTTTGCTTTTGAAATAATAGATTCATTCTTCATTAGTGAGAGAGTATAGGAGGAAATTCTAGTGTATACCTTAAAGATGGAACATTTATTTGAACATTTGAAAATGTTTCATTAGTTCAAATTCTCATTCATTCTATTGAATTGAAGCCATTTATTTGAATAAAGCCATCGATGTTAGTGAAAATTAAGTACAGTGCAATCGCAATAGAGTGAACACTTGGTAATATGAACTACTTGATACTACGAACTCCCGATTTTTTCCATTAGTCACTTTATAGAGTGAACAGTACCCAACTCAATAGAGTGAACTTTTGTTTTTCTTATACATAATTGACAAAGACGCACCTCTTATTTAGGTCAAAGCACACTTAAATCAAAAGGGCTTGCCAACAAAAGCAGTGTTGTTTCTTGACAATGCACCTTGTCATCCACCCGAGCACGAACTTATCACTTAGGATGGATGTTTCTTTGTCAAGTACATGCCACCGAACGTTACGCCATTGATTTAACCAATGGACCAAAACGTTATTCGAATAACCAAACTCAATTATAGAAAACATCTTCTTCAACGGGCCATTAAAAAGGCCAATTTAAACGAGTTTTTTTAAACAATTAACACTCAAAGACTCCATTTGTAATCTAATGCTAGCTTGGCATGAGTTGGAACCGAACATGATAAAAAAAATGCTGGTCAAGTCTTTTGGGTGATTCTGTGCATATAGAAGAAGATAGTGACGACGACGAGGAAAATATACCGTTAAAAATATTGCAAAGGTCACTTCGGCAACAACATCTAGAAGAACTAAACCCAATTTTCGATATGCTTCAAACTGCCAACCCAAACGTGAGTTTGTTTAGCATCCACCATTAAATTTATTATTTGCAAGAAGTTTTTACCATTGATGACATTACGTAATGGAACAATGCTGAAAGTTCATTTCCAATTTCTGCTCAAGGCGTTTCCGATGCCATTTCTGAGACTGACACTGACATCGAGGAAGTAGCAGTAGCCAAACTAGACATTACAGCAGCGCAGGCCGTGCAGATTTTTGAAAAAGCTATTGATTGAAGCTATTGAAATAACACAAACAATTACGAAAATATTTTAGTTTTGCATAAATTCCGCGATTTAGCGGTGCAAAAAGCAAGAAATGCTTGTACAAAGCAAAAACCTCTTGAAATTACTTTACTCCTTTGTAATTATATAATAATATTTAATAAATATAGATGTTTTTTGTATAAAAAAGTGTTTTTTTATAGACTCTTTAGAGTGAACTTTTTCAATAGAGTGAACAGGCCTTGCACGAATTAGTTCACTCTATTGCGATTCCACTGTTTAACATAGTTTATAAAGAATATTAGCATTTTCCTGAAGGTATGTAATGGTTTTTGAATATTCATATTTATGATGAGTCAAGTATTTTGAGGTTTCATTTATTGTCTGATTTTGTAAATGGAAGATGTTTAGTCACATCAAAGGTCAAAAAGTGTGTATTAAAGAAAACCTAAACCTAAGCATTTGCACAGTAGGAAATTAAGGCCAAAACCCCCATAGTTGTCTTTATTGTTTTTATAAGAAAATTTTAGTGTCAGATTAGAGCTGACATTTCAAAACATATAATCCCAAATTTTTACAAATTGTAGTGTATAGTTTTGGGTCACAAACTTTTATTGAACAAATTTTTTTTAATTAAAATTTTAATCAGTTCAATTGCATGATTGCTATAGTCTTGCAGCTTGAGCTAAGGCATTCGATATTGATTTGCAGCTTAGAATTTCTATCGCATCTTCCATATTCTTCACATTGTAGTTTATAGTTTTAGGTCATAAATTATTAAAGAAATTTTTATTAATTTTAATTTTGATTCTTCCTATTCGAGAAATTTTAAAGTCTTGGAGCTTGACTTAAGGCATTCGGTATTAACTTAAGGCTGGAATTGCTTTCACATCTTCCATATTCTTATAATCTAACCCAGGGACTTTTTACTGTTTCAGATATCATTGGAAAAATATTTAGAGGTAATGAAGAGTAAGTAATCGCAAAGACTGAGGCCTACTTTGAGGCTTAAGAAAAATGGTATTCAAATTAATAACATTTAGGAGCAATTTGTAGTTTATAGTTTCGGGTTTTAAAGCTTTAATTTATGAATTGTTTATTTATTTAAATTGTGATCACTTCTGCTGAATAAATTCTTTTAGTTTATATATTTATAGAAAATGTATCGATAACTTTCTATTCCTATAGAAAAGTTAACGATAACCTTCTATTTCTAAAAGAAAGTTATAGCTCACTTTCTATTTGTATACAAGAGTTAATGATTACTTTATATTTCTGTAGAAAAGTAATCGATAAGTTTTTATTTCTATAGAAAAGTTATCGATTGCTTTCATTTTCTATAGAAAAGTTATCTATAACTTTTTTATAGAAAGTCATCAATAACTTTCAATTTCTATAGAAAAGTTATCGATAACTTCTAATTTCTATAGAAAAGTTATCGATAATTTTCCACTTCTACAGAAAAGCTATCGATAACTTTCTATTTCTATAGAAAAGTTATCGATAACTTTTTATTTTTATAGAAAATTTAGTGACAACTCTATATTTCTATAAAAAAATAATCGATAATTTTCTATTTTTAAAGAAAAGTTATTCATTATTAGTTTCTATTTTTATAGAAAAGTTACCGATAACTTTCGATTTCTATGGAAAACTTATCATCGAAGAAGACATATCATCGATAACCTTCTTTTTCTATAGAAAAGTTATTGATAACTTTATATTTTTATAGAAAAGTTATCGATAACCTTCTATTTCTATAGAAAAGTTATCGACGACTTTCTACTTTTAAAGAAAAGATATCAATAACTTTATATATTTGTAGAAAAGTTATCAATAACTTTCTATTTCTATGAAAAACTTATGAATAACCTTCTATTTCAATAGAAAAGTTATCGATTACTTTCTATTTTTATAAAAAAAAAATATCGAAAACTTTGTATTTTTGTGGAAAAGTAATGGATAACTTTCTATTTCTATGGAAAACTTATAGATAACCTTCTATTTCTATAGAAAAGTTATCGATAGCTATTAATTTATATGGAAAACTTATCAATGACCTTCATTTTCTATAGAAAAGTTATCGATAACTTTCTATTTTTATAGATAAGTTATCGATAACTTTCTATTTTATTAGAAAAATTATCGATAACTTTATATTTCTATGGTGAACTTATAGATAACCTTCTATTTTTATAAAAAAAGTTATCGATAACTTTATATTTTTATAGAAAAATTATCGATAACTTTCTATTTTAATAGAAAAATTATCGATAACTTTATATTTCTATGGTGAACTTATAGATAACCTTCTATTTTTATAAAAAAAGTTATCGATAACTTTATATTTTTTAGAAAAAATATCGATAACTTTCTATTTTTATAAAAAAAATTTATCGATAACTTTCTATTTCTATGGAAAACTTATAGATAACCTTCTATTTCTAAAGAAAATTTATCGATTACTTTTTATTTTTATAGAAAAGTTATTTTTGTAGAAAACTTGTCGATAACCTTCTTTTTCTATAAAAATGTTATCAATAACTTTATATTTTTATAGAAAAGTTATCAATAACTTTATATTTCTATACAAAAGTTATCAATAAGTTTGTATTTTTATAGAAAAGTTATCGATAGCCGTTTATTTTTATAAAAAAGTTATCGATAACTTATATTCCTATAGAATAGCTATCAATAACTTTCTATTATTTTAACTTTAAATACATTCAATTACATGATTCTTATATCTTTGGAGTTTGAATTAAGAAATTCGGTATTAACTAAAATCTGAGAGATTTTCAAGAAAATCTCACTGCATACTTTTAGGATGTTTTTGTTTATTATTCAAACTTTTGACAATACTCGTATGTTGCAAGGGCTAAATTGTATCGACTACGTTATTATAATGGCAAATGTTAAGCCTTAAAAATACGATATTTGTTTTATTGACACAAATCATATGTAATAGTTTTGCTTTATCGACATTATTTTAAATAGCAAAATTTTGTAAAAAAAATTTGATGTTTATTTTTAGGTTCTAAAGCTTTTATTAAATAATTTTGCATACGTTTATTTAAATTTTGATTCGTTTAAATGCAAGATTCTTTTTATCATTCATAAAAGAATTAAAATACTAAATATAAAAAGCATATTGCAGGAATTTTATATAGAAAATTTGATTTATAAGTTTGTCATAACTTAATTTGTCGTTTATAAATTAGAGGGTTAGAGTACGAATTAAGAAATTCGATATTAACTGAAATGTGAGAGTTTTTTAAGAAAATCCCACTGCATACTTTTAGGATGTTTTGGTTGAACAATCTGCCGCAAGAGCTAAATTGTTACTAAAGTTTTAAATTTATAATGTATATGTTTTGAGTACGAAAAAAAATAATTATGTTATTCTCAGAGAGACAGAATACTGCCAACTTTGGTGAGCTATATATGTATACTATAACTGTAATTGTATGTGTTTGTTGCCTTTTTTGTAAACAGCTGTTTGAAGGATAAATGCTTAAGAGAACAGTTATTTCTCTTATTTATTTACTCAACAAATTTATCCACAATAATTTCTTGATTTCTCTTATATTATCGTTGAATGTGTTTGTATAAAAACAGGCTAATGTTTAAGAGTATTATTAACCCCTTTGTGTCCAATGTTGACTATAGGCAATATTATATAAATAATTTCTGGTTAAGTCTGGTCTGGTTAAGGTAATTGAAATAATAGAGTTAAAAATGTTTGTTTTATTAGACATTTGACAAATTAGAAATATTTCAGAAAATAATCGAGGTTTCAAAGTTGTGGTAATTTAAATATTTGCTAGAATAATTAGACTACTAGCAGATGATATTTCATTTATTAACAAGTGGGACATAAAGTACAATGATGTTACTTTCGCTATTTTTTGTTTAGAACCACCACTGTACGGCTTAAGGACGAATTTTGCCTGCTTCTGTTAACTGGCCAATTGACTACGAGTGGATGAGCTCTAACAGATAAATGTATGTGAATTGTATAAGAAAGTTCGAGTATCGGGAACAAATTCCCTGATTTCGTTATAGCACATTCCATAGTATTAACAATTGAACATTGTGAAGCAACCCACATGGCGAAGGTGCGGCAATAGATTAATAGAGTTGGATGCCCTTCTGTCACCGATGCACTCGGTCGAGAAGCACCAAAATTGCCTTTGAAGCACCCGCTCATACATGAGAGATGACAGTTGTATTTCATTTTCGGTCGGATATAGATGCTGTGAATAGTACAGAGATCAGATGAAGTGAATCGAGGCTCTTGAATGCTTCTTTCGACACTTGAAAAATGTGATTTGCCCAACGGTTATCACATTATATTCTCATAGCCATAACATCAAGAGTATCTGATTCCTCAATATTTACAACGCCCATTAATACAGATGAAGTAATATGATAACTGCTTCTAAATCGCGGTTAAATGATTTAATCATGTTCTGTCTTATAGCGGCAATTTCCAAAAGGCTTGGTCTATGATTGAATGAAGATGTTACTTCATCTGCAAATAGTAAAACTTGCAATCCTAGTTTTACATAAAACATCATTTACAACAAGTAAGAGTGTTATATTCGGCTGTGCCGAATCTTATATACCCACCATCAAGTCGTGTAAAATTCAGAAACAGGGTGCAGCTAATTCAAAATCTGGACCAAAACTGAAAAAATCGCTAAGCTAATGCCGTAGCTTTATAGTTCAACATTTAAAAATATTTTAGTGGTTTCCCCAGTATTTACTTTGATCAAAATTCGGTCTCATAACCGGGTATAGTTTTTAGTGATTAATATGTAGTTAGGCTAAACACGTTAATAGTAATACGGCAGGTCCATACATTTCGTTAGGAGTTCCTAATGCATTCATCATATATAAAGTCTGGGCTGAACATTGATTGATGTCTATCTAATTTCATAGGTGTAATCTTAATATAATGAATGTACCTCCAAATCTTTTTGATTGCAAATATAAAAAGGGGATGTTATATATATAAGAATAATAGCCAAATGTTGACCGATTGTAACAAAATTTTACACACTGGCTGGTATATATATAGAGCTTATTCTTACAAAATTTAGGGCCATAGCTATCATAGTTTCTAATTTAATAGCTTTTAACTGGCCTTTGCTAAAATTTTTGGTTTCCGTGAGTGTTTTTTATGTGAAAGCTAATGTCAAATATGGACTGATTCCTATAAAATTTGATAAACTGATCAAAAATTGCATAAAACTTTCCTATTTGAAATTTAATCGTCATAGATATTACAATTGTATTCAATTTATCAGCATTAATGTGTTTCCCGGGGCGGGGTTATATGGGAGCTCTAACTAAATTTGAACCGATTTTGTCAATTTTCAACACACATCTTTTTCAAGATATCCAAAATACTTTTGTAAAATTTTGTCCCTCTAGCTCTTTTCGTTAAGGCACTATCGTTCTTTAATCTGACGGACAGACGGACATAAAGAACCTTTTCTTTATGTATTTTTGTGTTTTCATAAGTTTTTTATATGGGAGCTATGGTCAAATGGTGACCGATTGTGACAAAATTTTGCACGCTGACTGACATTGACATAAGACTTCCTTGTGCCTAATTTAGTCTTAGTAGCTCTTGTAGTTAAGAAGCTATCACGATTTTATCTGACGGACAGACGGACATAAATCCCCTTTTCTTTTTGAATTTTTGTGTTTTCGTAAGTTTTTTATATGGGAGCTAGGTCAAATGGTGGCCGATTGCTACAAAATTTTGCACACTGGCTGGGATTGATATAAGACTTTCTTGTGCAAAATTTAGTGGTTATATCTGTTATACTTTTAGATTTATTGGCATTCAAGTGTATTTTAGGTGAAATTTAGGCTGTTTTCGTAAATTTTTTGTATGGGAGCTATGGCTAAATGTGAACTATGTGGCTAATGTAAAACTTCTATATACCAAATTTTATCAGCATAGCTGCTATAATTTGTCATTTATTAACAAATAAGCGATTAGCCTAGACGAGGTTATACGGGAGCTATGGTCAAATGTGAACCGATTTTGCCCAATTTCAATACCAAAATTTTCTCAGAGATGAAGAATATTTTTACTAAGTTTCAGTTCGTTTAGGCGTTATCGTGATTTCAACAGACAGACAGACAGACGGACAGACAGACAGACAGACGGACAGACAGACGGACATCGTTCAATCGTCTTAGAATTTCATAAGGATTCAGAATATATATCGTCTTTGGTTTTTGAGCCAATATTAAGGAAATTACAAAAGGAATGACAATCTCAATTCTTTTTGATGGTGGGTATAAAAATAATAAATAAAGTAGGGGAAGGAAAAGAGCATTGCGGTGCCCATGAATTAATCTTGGACTCGTTTGAGAAGATCCCATCTAGTGCGATCTCTGAGAAAGCTCGATATAAATCGATAAAAGTTATTACCGACACCAAAAGCAATAATTTTTGCCACACTCTATCAAACGCCTTGGAAATATCCAGAGTCACAACTTTACCCTGCGAAATCCATACTGGCGTAACATTACCAACCAAGCGTCGAACAGCACTGCTTTAAAACCATTTCTGGAATACCATCTGTGTCAGGAGATTTATTTAGCAAGAATTTTAGTACGAAGACGTTGCTCGTACAGAGCTTTTTCACGTTTTAATACTTTAGCAAATGTACGTATTGCCTATTTGCGTTGCAAATCAGTATCTGGATTTTGGTTATTACTCCAGTTTCTGAAAGCAACCTCTAGGAATATGACTGTGTGTTTGCACATCTGATTGAACCAAGTTTTCAACTTAGGTTTAATCGAAATATTTTTTACTGCAATACAAATTTTCATTCCCAGCTTAATAACATTGAAAACCATTTCCGCAGAGACACAGACATTATTGTCGAAGAAACAAAGTTTCCAGTTAAAGTGTCTATACAATTCGTTCAGCTCAGCCCAACGACCTTTATCTTTTAAGAAACTTTAACGGTTCGTAGCTGTTTGTAAAACGTTACGACTAAAAAGTAAATGGTACAATGATCGGAATTTCCAAGAGGACTTCATACTTGTCAGGGTGTGAAGTAAGGAAAAGGTCAAGGGTGTTTTGTTGGTGCCCTTCAACACATGAAATATGAGTTGGTTCATTCACCTTCTGGCTAGGTGATTATGCGCGGCGAATAACTCAACATATTGGCGATTGGAAGTCGTGTGGCTGGAATGACGAAGCCAAGATGAGTTGTGAGCATTGAAGTCACCTGCAATTATGATTACAATGTTTGGGCAATTCTCAAGGATCTTCAATATTGAATCGGAAAGGGCATCGTATAAAAATCATTCTATTGTACATGTCAACATACATTATTTTAAATTGTTATGAGCTAATAAAAATAGAGATTAATCAAAATTATAAGCTATTATTTTAATTGATCTTTTGACCCAATTTGTCGAGTAGAATTTCACCAAATTTTTACCACATATAAAATCAGTTTTTAATTTAAATTTTTATTAAACAATAAAAAAATAATGGTATATATGCGTCATAGATGGGCATTTTTCAGTACCAGTACTTTTTCAGTATTTTCTTTTTTTACTGATTACTGAAAACGAAAATCAGTATTCAGTAAAATAAAATTTGATCCATTGTCTGTTATTGTGTAAACAATTTTGTCACAGTGGAAGAGTCTCCGCCTAGCAGTCATGAGTGCGTGGGTTCAAATCCCGACAGAACTTTTTGTTTTTTCGTTATTTTTTTTAAATAAAATAAAAGTTTTTTAATAAAACAAAAAAAAAAAAATTTTAAATAAAACAAAAAAAAAAAAAACAAAAAATTTTAAATAAAACAAAAAAAAAAAGTTTTTGTCAGGATTCGAACCGACGACCTTATGATTGTTTTTTTTTTAATTATGCCACTATTCATGTAAGTAGGCAATATCGATGCCTTACTTTCTCAACCTCGTATGTTAAAAAAAATACAGTTTTCACTTTTTCATATCAAACGGTTGCATCGATATGTACATATCATTTGTAAAACACACAGTATCTGCTATCAATCATTTACTGGTTACTGCATTTTTTTTATAAAAATCAGTACTTTTTACTGAATACTGATTTTTGTTTTCAGTAATCAGTACTTTTTACTGAATACTGATTTTCGTTTTCAGTAATCAGTACTTTTTACTGAATATTGATTTTCGTTTTCAGTAATCAGTACTTTTTACTGAATACTGATTTTCGTTTTCAGTAATCAGTACTTTTTACTGAATACTGATTTTAGTTTTCAGTAATCAGTACTTCTTACTGAATACTGATTTTCGTTTTTAGTAATCAGTACTTTTTACTGATTACTGAAACGCGAAATGCAGTAAAAAAGTAATGCAGTATGCCCATGTATGATATGCGTATATGCTATTGTTTTATTGATAGGGCGGAATAAATACAACTGGGACGAATGACAACTTTTTCGTAACGAAAATCTTTTAATGAATATATAAGAAACAAGTTGGAGTGTTATATTCGGTGGTGCCGAATCCTATATACTCACCATGACGAATCTTATATACCCACCATGTATTAAATTTGGAAATTTATCGCATATTTCTACCAGGTTGCAGCTTATTCAAAATATGGACCGAATTCGAAAAAAACTAGTTACGCTTGTTGGTATTGTTGGTAAAATATTTGGACTAAGTTCAACATTTAAAAGTATCGAAGTGGTTTTCCTGGTATTTACTTTGCACATAATTTCTCATAACCGGGTATAGTAACATTAGAATAATTAGCAACCAAATACTTTTCGTTGCGCTTAATAGTTAGGCCAAACATGTTGATAGTTAGGGTCATATATTTTCTTAAGAGTTCCAAATGCATCTAGCGTTATAAAGTCTGGACTTAACATTGATTGATAGCTATATAATTTATATACTAAATGTACCTCCAAATCTTTTTGATTGCAGATATAAAAAGGGGATGTTATACACATAAGAACTATAGCCAAATGTTGACCGATTGTCACAAAATTTTACACAATTTTATCAGCATAAATGCGATTCCCGGGGCGGGAATCACATTAACGCGATTTCGTTCGGAAATCACATTAATGCGATTTCGTTCACATTCCGACGATTTCGTCCATTTTCAAACTTTTAGAAGATATCGAAAATACTTTTGTAAAATGTTGTCCCTCCAGCTCTTTTTGTTGAGGCGCTATTGCGCTTTTATCTGAGAACATACTGACATAAGCCCCCTTTTATTTTCGTATTTTTGTGTTTTTCGTAAAATTGTGTATATGGAAGCTATGGTCAAATTGTTGACCGATTATAAAATTTTGCACACTGGCTGACATAAGACTTCCTTGTGCTTAAATTAGTGGGCCAAGCTATTACAGTTTATCATTCATTGGCATTTAAGTGTGTTTTAGGTAGAATTTAGACAGTTCCCGTAAGTTTTTGTAATTTTTATATCTTTAAACGAGCAATAATTGTATGTATATATATATATCTATATATATATATAATATATATATATATATATATATATATCTTATATTCTTAAACGAGCAATAATTATATATATATATATATATATATATATATATATATATCTTATATTCTTAAACAAGCAATAATTGTATATATATATATATATATATATATATATATATATATATATATATATAGAATGGCTATCTCGAAAACGGCTCTAACGATTTTGATAAAATTTGGACAGTGGGTTTTTTTTTGATGTGTAGGTCGAAGAAGAAGGGACTTTTTGAACTTTTACCTCTAAGAGGGTAAAAACGGGTAAAAAGGGGAAAAAATCGAAAACGCTATGTCTCCTAAAGTAATAGGTATAGAAACAAAATTAAAATTACGTTTTAAACAGCTTTGAAAATAAGCGGACAGGTGTTTGGTACTTTTTTGAAACTATGTCCGATAGGGGGTAAAAAAGGGTGAAAATAGTTTTTTTGGCACCTTTTCAACCCACTCTTATATTTTAAACTAAAGAATATAGAAAGAAACTTGGTACTGCAATCAATAGATGTAAAAAAGCATGAAACACGTATTTGGTACTTTTTTGATTTTGGAGCCAAAATGGGTAAAAAAGGGATAAAATGATAACTTAACATCTCCAAAGTTATATGAATAGGAACATTATACATTATGTTAAATGCGTTTTAAAAAAATGTACCGAATTCAATTGGCACCAAAAAAGTACCAAATATACATATGGAACTTTTAGAAATTAGGGAATAAAAAGGGGGAAAAATTAGTATTATTTTAAACAAATGAATGTTTGTCTGTATGTATGTTCTTTATAGAATAGTAAACTGTGAATTTGATTGTGTTATGCTCTTTAGCGAAGATGTTGCGGATAAGCCGGCGAAGGTTTTAAAGTTGATAAGACTAATTTCCGACAGATGGCGGCACTGAAAATTACTAAATATTAATTAAATCGTAAACTGTACAATTGATCATGCTATAATCTTTAGCAAAGTTGTAGCGCATAAGCCGGCGAAGTCTTTTTAGTTGGTATGAATAATTTCCGACAAGTGGCGCTTCTGAAACTTACTCAAAGTCAATTTAATCGTAAGCTGTACATTTAACCATGCTACAATCTTTAGCAAAGTTGTTGCACATAAGCCGACGAAGGTTTCTTAGTTGGTATGAAGAAATTTCGACAGGTGGCGCCACTGAAATTTACTCATAGTCAATTTAATCGTAAGCTGTATATTTAATCAGGCTATAATCTTCAGCAAAGTTGTTGCGGATAAGCCGACGAAGGTTTTTGAATTGGAATGAGCAAAATCAGACAGGTGGCGCCACAGAAAACTACTAAAAGTGAATTAAATCGTAAACTGTACATTTGATTGTGTTATAATCATAAACAAAGTTGTTACGCATAAGCAGACGAAGGTTTCTTAATTGGTATGAACAACTTCAGGTGGCGCCACTGAAAACTACTCAAAATGAATTTAATCGTAAACTGTGCATTTGATCAGACTATAATCATTAGCAAAGTTGTTGCAGATGAGTCGGCGGAAGTTTCTGTTGGTATGACCAATTTCCAAAATTATTAAAATAAGTTAAACTGTAAACTATGTGTTGGTAGCACAAAATAAATAAAATAATTTAAAATTAACTGAATATATGTACAATGTCTTTCCTCTAAATTTATTTTAGTACTTTATAAAATAAAATATATAAAAACTTTAAAATTTGCCTCAAAATGCTTATCATAAAGCTCCGAGAAAGGCTCGGTCCACCAGGTACTGGTTAATTATTACTGATAAATGTTTGAGTTTCAGGGTTTCAAGTTCATAATTAAATAAATATTTTTATAGATCAAAGTCAAGGTTTTGATGTTTTACAGTCAATATTTGCTTAGTCAAACAATATTTACCTCTTAAGTTTTATTTAGAAAAAAGATGAGTTATAAATTTATTTTATCCTTGAAAATATATTTTTGTTTATTGTTTTAAGCTGTATTTTGCAATTTAGGGAATAGTTAGTAAATTGGTCTTTTAGACCTTGTTATCAAATCAGCTGTTATCCTTTCCCACAAAATTTAAGCAACAAGTGCAGATATTACAAAATTTATATTCTTCTGCAGAATCCGCATCAATCCACTTTACAAACGTTAGCCCACTCTAAATGCATTTCTGTAAGTCTTTATTCAGTCTTTTACTTGATTTATTGTTATACCCTTCACCACCATAGGTGGAAAGGGTATTATAAGTTTGTGCTGATGTTTGTAACGCATAGAAATATTTGTCTTAGACCCACCTTTTAGTATACCAATAGGCTTAGAATCACTTTCTGAATCGATTTAGCGACGTCCGCCCGTCCGTCCGTCTGGCTGGCTGGACCCCCATGTAAACCTTGTAATCAAACTACAGGTCGCAATTCTAAAGATAATTTGATGAAATTTGGCACAGATCATTTTTTTGATAATGGGACCATGGCTATTGAAATTGGTCAAAATCTGTCCATTATTTATTGTACCTCCCATAGGTCCCACTTCCCGGAATTGCTATATTGGCCTCAAATAACAATATTTTTTCATGAAATTTAAAACAAATACTGCTTATGTCAACTAAAATCACTGTACCAAATTTTGTTGAAATCGGTTCACATTTGACCATAGCTCCCATACAAATTCTTCTTTAAAAACGCACTAAATGAGACAAAAAATCACTAAAACGCTCGTAAATCTAAAGATAATGGAAATTTTGAGTCTATTTTTTGCATACATAATTTTTGTAACAACTGTAATCAATGTGCCAAATTTCGAGATAATCGGTCCACATTTGACCCTAGCTCTCATATAAGTCCAAATGACGGAAACAGGTTGAATATATAAGTTTTGAGAAAATTTTTGTATGATGGCAAAATTTAGCAAATATTTGTCTTTACACAGGAAAAATAACACCTTTGACCTTAGTGGTGAAGGGTATCGTATGGTCGGCTTGACCGACTATAGCGCTTTCTTACTTGTTTTAAATTTATTTTAAACTAACACAAAAGGATTATATCGAGATTATGGAAAACTAATGTCAACCATAAAAGGAAAGAATGTTTTTAAAGCAAAATTTAAAATAACCGATATGTTATTATGATGAGGTCAATGATATTTCTAAAGGCGGTTTGTTGAGTGTGGTAAAATGTGAGGAAACTTTTTTGGTTTTTTTAGGACTTTTGATAAAGTCAAATTAAATTAAAAGATATGGTGAGTTTTAAATTGAAAACATAATAAAAATAAAAAAATCCATTACTAATGCCATTCAATATTTCAATTTAAATTTAGTATGTCAAGAGGAACAAGTTATGGCTTTTTGTTTATTTTTCCTGTGAACTTCGTTTCCGTTTCCTTAGTTTAAATAACAAGATAACAAAAATGTTATGTTACTTTCCTGGAAAATGTTGTCTCTTTATGAGGTCAAAAAAGATGTTAAGTTTTAAATAAATATTTTATTATTCTATAAATTCTTAGAAAATTATAAGTTAAGCAAAAAGTTAAAAAATGCTTTAAGTCGTAAGTGATAAAAGTACATAAGTTGGAAAACTCTGTAAAATTCCTTAAAACTCGAGTAGATTCATCTTTATAAACTTCTTGTAAAAATAATATCTTCATATAAATATGAACTCATTTCTGTGAAGTGGCTTGAAATATCTCTATATTATGTTTTGTTTTCACTTTATTTTTATACCCACCATCAAAAAGAATGGGGGGTATATTGAGATTGTCATTCCGTTTGTAATTTCCTTAATATTGGCTCAAAAATCAAAAACGATATATATTCTGAATCCTTATGAAATTCTAAGACGATTGAGCGATGTCCGTCTGTCTGTCCGTCTGTCTGTCCGTCTGTCTGTCTGTCTGTCTGTCTGTCTGTCTGTTGAAATCACGATAACGCCTAAACGAAAGGAGCTAGCTCACTGAAACTTAGCAAAAACATTCTTCATTTATGAGAAAATTTTGCTATTGAAATTGGGCAAAATCGGTTAACATTTGACCATAGCTCCCGTATAACCTCGTCAAGACTAGTCGCTTATTTGCTAATAACTGACAAATTATAATAGCTATGATGACAAAATTTGGTATCTAGAAGTTTTCCATAAGCACTAGGCAGCATATAAAATTTCATCGAAATCGGTTCACATTTAACCATAGCTCCCATATAAAAAACATACGGAAACAGCCAAAATTCCACCTGAAATTCACTTAAATGCCAATAAATGCTAAAATGTAATAGCTTTCGCCACCAAATTTAGCACAAATAAGTCTTATGTGAATACCAGCCAGTGTGCAAAATTTTGTCACAATCGGTCACCATTTGACCATAGCTCCCATATAAAGAACTTACGGAAACACAAAAATACAAAAAGAAAAGGGGGTTTATGTCCGTCTGTCCGTTAGATAAAAGCGCGATAGCGCCTTAACTGAAAGGGCTACAGCAACAAAATTTTGCAAATGGAAGTCTTATGTGAATGCCAGTCAGTGTGCAAAATTTTGTTACAATCGGTCACCATTTGACCATAGCTCCCATATAAAAAACTTACAGAAACCCAAAAATACAAAAAGAAAAGGAGATTTATGTCCGTCTGTCCGTCAGATAAAAGCGCGACAGCTCCTTAACTACAAAAGCTAGAGAGACAAAATTTTACAAAAGTATTTCCGATATGTAACAAAAGTTGTGTACTGAAAATGGGCGAAATCGGTTCACATTTAGTTAGAGCTCCCATATAACCCCGCCCCGGGAAACACATAAATGCTGATAAATTGAGTACAATTGTGATAGCTATGACGACTAAATTTAGTATAGCAAAGTTTTATGCAACTATTGGTCAGTATATCAAATTTTATAGGAATTGGTCCATATTTGACTATAGCTTTCATATAAAAAACACTCCCGGAAACCAAAAAATGTTTAGCAAGGACCAGTTAAAAGCTATTAAATTAGAAGCTGTGACAGCTATTGCCACTAAATTTTGCAAGAATAAGCCCTGTATAAATACCAGCCAGTGTGTGAAATTTTGTTACAATCGGTCAACATTTGGCTATAATTCTTATATATTTATATTACATCCCCTTTTTTATATCTACAATCAAAATGATTCGGAAGTACAAGCAGAATATTAAGATTATGTATATGGTAGATGCATTAGGAACTCCTAACAAAATATATGGACCTGTCGTATTACTATCAACTTCTTTATCTTAACTTAATATTAAGCTAAACGAAAAGTATTTAACAACTTATTAATGTAAAACCATACCCGGTTACGATAACGTAACTAGGGAAACTAGGTACTAGGGAAACCACTTACACACTTTTGAATGTTGAACTTTAAAGCTACTGCAACCGAAGTTATTCCAAATATTTTACCAACAATACCAACTAGCGTAACAACTTTTTTCCAATTTGGTCCACGTTTTGAATTTGCTGCAGCCTCGTAGATATATGAGATATGTTTCTAAATTTAACACAACTTGATGGTGGGTATATAAGATTCGGCACAGCCGAATATAACACTCTTTCTTGTTTTTTTTCATTTCATAAACAATTTTATATAAATATGTAATGGATTAGTAGAGAGGTGAAAGGTTGTGAAAAGAATTGACAAAGGTTTTTTTATGGTATTCAATAGCGTGAAGTTGCGACATTTGTTGTTATTTAGACGTATCGTTGAAGCTTTTTGTTCTGCAGCCAATATTATTTATTTTACATCGGCAGCGTGTTATTGCTGTAGGCTTACCGTCTATGTAGGATTCCGTGATAATTAATAATTTTAATAGAAATTAACAATCACAGAAATTGCTGTTACCGTGGCCGGGACTAGAACACAGGCTGGATATGATATGTTATGCTTATTAGCACAGGTCTACGTTAAAAAAACTGCATGGGTTCTCTTAATGTTATCTTATAAAATTTGATATTCTAAAAACAGAAAAAGTATTTAAAACATTCTATCACATTCGCATCCCCCCACAAAGAGTTAACATTTTTTTGTATGGGAAAAATGGGAGTATTTTTTGTATCGCGAAAATTTTGGCTACGAAATATCGGGTGTTTTTTATTGAGGTATAGAACTTTAAGTTGGCATCACTTTTTTAACTGGCGGCCATTTTGTCAGCTGTCAAGTGATTAATATTTAGTTTGGTTTGCCATTTCATCATGAACAGGTTGACAAAAGAACAACGCTTGCAAATCGTGCAAATTTATTTCGAAAATAATGGTTCAGTTCGCGAAGTTTACCGCAAGCTCCGTCCATTTTATGGTCGACATAATCGTCCATCAGAGCAATTAATTTGGTTAACCATGGATCGTTTTCGCACTACGTTTACTCTATGTGATATTACGCATCCGCAGCGACGTCGAACAGTGCGCACCGAAGAAACAATTGCCGCTGTAGAGCAAAGTGTTTAAGAGAACCCGAATGAATCGATTCGCCACCGTGCACAGCAATTGGAGCTTTGTCCATCAACTTTATGGAAGATTTTGCGCAAAGATCTTGGCTTGCGACCTTACAAGATCCAGCTTGTGCAAGTATTGAACCCGCGAGACCATGCAATGCGTCGTGATTTTGGTGTATGGGCCGAAAATGAGATTGATCTCGATGCTGATTTTCATCGCAAATTGGTCAATTGGCCACCAAGATCGTGCGATTTGACACCACTGGATTATTTTCTTGGGGGATATGTGAAGTCGCTCGTCTACGCCAACAAACCAGAAACGTTAGGGGACTTGGAAGCCAACATTCGTGGCGTTATTGCCAACATACGGCCCCATATGCTCGAAAAAGTTGTTGAAAATTGGACCTGTAGAATTGGCTTTATTCGAGCCAGCCGCGGCGGCCACATGCCCGAAATCATATTTAAACATTAATGGCATAAAATTATCCTTCCAATAAAGCCAAATTGATGGACATTAAAACGATCTTCTTGTGTTTTATTTCAATTCGAAGTTCTATACCTCTAAAAAAAAACACCCATTATAAAAAAACTAAGTAAGCATTATTTTAAGTTATCAAATTAAAAAATTCATGAAGCAGTTTTGGAGTTATTGCAATTTTCCCCATTTGCCATAGGGTCGCTTTTGGCATCACGAATTTTTTTAAAGACTAACATATCTTTATACAATATATCGAATATACGTTATATCCTTTCATTCATCTGAAATCATATTTTAAATTTATTTTTTTTTAAATTCTTTATTTTTTCTGTTGATTTAAGAAAAAATCTTGTTAAATAACCACAAAATGTCTCTTCTAAAAACCACACACATCCATTTCCCTCCCAAAAGTATGCAAGGAATTTTATAAGCACCCAATGAACAAATATTTGTTAGTTTCCTTAGAGATATTTTTAGTTTCTTTTGAGAAGACAAAGGAAAGCAGCAAATAACATTTGTATACCCACCATCAAAAAGAAAGCCAATAAATAATAAACTTTAATAGTTATGGCCTCTAAACTTAGCACAATTTTTTACCATTTAACCACAGCTCCCGTATAAAAACTTACGGAGCCACAAAAATACCAAAAATATAGGGGCTTGTGTGTGTCTGTCGGTCAAATGAAAAAACGATAGCTCGTTAACGAAAAGAGCTAGAGGGACAAACTTTTACAAAAATATTTTCGAAACGTTCAAAAAGTTGTGTATTATATAAAATGGGTGAAATCAGTCCATATTTAAATCGTTAGATCTTCCATATAACTCCGCCCCGGGAATCACGTATACGCTCATAAATTGAAAACAATTGTAATAGCTATGACGACTAAATTAAGAATAGAGAAGTTTTATGCAACCGTTGGTCAGTATAACAAATTCTATAGGAGTCAGTAAATATTTGACTATAGCTTTCATATAAAAAACACTCCCGGAAACGAAAAAAAAAAAATAGTAAAGGCCAGTTAAAAGCTATTAAATTAGAAGCTATCACCACAAAATTTTGCAAGAATAAGCTCTATATAAATACCAGCCAACAATCGGTGGATGGCGTAGGGGATGTTGGATACCATGTAACGGTTCTGATCGGTTTAACTTGGTAAACCCAGGCTAATCTTGGTCTACCCTTCATCTCAATTGTGGACACTTACCTCCTAGTGGTGTCATCTGGGTAGCTATTTTAACAGCCGTTAAAGTAGTGAGCAAACAAATGCCGCGTGTTCTCCCATAAGAACGATAAAAACATGGGTCAAGGACGTCGGGCTAGTAACCCACTCCTGGAAAAAACTTACTATGAAAAAGCAAAAAATAAGAATTAAAACGGCCCCCCCAAATGTTGACGACTATGGCGAACGAAAAAAGGACCATGATTTAAGGATCAGCACCTGGAACATCCGAACACTCTACAGAGGAGGTGCTCTGATCCAGTTGATGGATGTTCTCGATGAATATAAATGTGATGTGACTGCTCTCCAGGAAATAAGATGGAACGGCAACGGTGTCGCCAAAACATCAAAAGGTGACCTGTATTATAGCTGCCATGAGAGTAAGCACGAGTTTGGTTGCGGTTTTATGGTTAACAAAAGATTGCGAAATCTTGTTTCCAGGTTCACACCAGTAAGCGAAAGGCTAGCGACAATACGCGTCAAGGCTAAGTACTTCCATCTGAGTTTAATTTGTGCTCACGCTCCAACAGAGGAGAAAGATGATGATGTAAAAGAAGCCTTTTATGAACAACTTGAGGATGTTTACGATAGCTGCCCTAATCACGACGTTAAGATAATACTGGGTGATTTTAACGCAAAGTTAGGGCATGAAAGTTGTTTTGAGCCTACTGTTGGTAAATTTAGTCTACACAGCGTAACCACTGACAATGGTATGAGATTAATCTCCTTTGCGGCTGCTCGCAATATGGTCGTGAGCAGCACCAGATTTCCACACCTTAATATACACAAGGCTACATGGGTGTCTCCTGATCAACTAACGAAAAATCAAATAGACCATATTTTAGTTGATGGAAGACACTCATCAAGTGTGTTAGATGTGCGTTCCATGCGAGGAGCTAACATAGACTCCGATCACTACCTTGTTGTAGCCAAGGTGAGAACACGTCTAAGTGTGTCGAGTGAAGAAATTAAAATCTCAGCAAATTGCCACTGATTACACCAAACGGACAACTCAATTGCTAAGAGAGAATAACTCTGACTCAAACGATATTTACACGCTATGGCAACATATTGCCAACTCCATGAAGTCTGCTGCAAAATCGGCAATAGGGTACCAAAGCCCTCATGCTAAAAACTCTTGGTACGACGAGGAGTGCCGCAACGCCACTGTTGAGAAAAATGCGGCCTACAGGGCAACTCTGCAGTCAGCAGTTACTCGTGGATGTTTAGAAAGATATCGAGAGAAAAAGAGGGAAGAAAAACGACTATTCCGCAAAAAAAAGAAAGATATGGAGAGACGTGTGTTTGAGGAGATTGAGTTGTATAGGACACAAAATGAAATCCGTAAATTTTACCAAAAAATTAAGCATCAGACGGATGGTTATAGCAACTGTATCCTTTCCTGTAAGGATGACCAAGGATATCTGGTCACAGATACAGAAAGCGTATTGAAACTGTGGAAGGAGCACTTTTGCAAGTTGTTGGTTGCAAATGAAAGCGACCAAGATGACACTCCTGAACAAATCAACGATGACGGCGTTATATGTCCACCACCCAACCTGGGCGAAGTTAGAACTGCAATAGCGCGATTAAAAAATAATAAAGCTGCTGGTATTGATGGTTTGCCAGCAGAGCTTTTAAAGGCTGGAGGTGACGAGCTGATAAAGTATATGTCCCGGCTCCTAGAATACATATGGTCAGAAGAACGCATGCCGGACGATTGGAATCTCAGTGTCCTTTGTCCAGTCCACAAAAAAGGAGATAAAACTGTATGTGCAAATTATTGAGGGATAAGCCTCCTCTCAATTGCATATAAGACTTTATCGACCATACTGTGTGAAAGGCTTAAGCCCAAAGTAAACGAAATAATTGGGACATACCAATGTGGCTTTAGACCAGGTAAATCAACCACTGACCAGATCTTTACTCTACGTCAAATCCTAGAGAAGACACAGGAGAAACAAATCGATACGTATCATCTCTTTGTTGACTACAAAGCTGCTTTTGACAGCCCGATACGGAAGAAGGTGTTTGAAGCAATGTCTGAGTTCGGCATCCCTACGAAGCTTATAAAGTTATGCAGGATGACACTTACTAATACAACATCATCTGTTAAGATAGGTAAGAACCTATCAGAGTCCTTCATAACTAAACGGGGATTGAGGCAAGGTGACAGTTTATCTTGTGACCTCTTCAATATTGCGTTAGAGAAAATCTTGCGAGATGCAGCAGTTAATACAACAGGAACAATTTTCAATAGAAAACATATGCTACTCGCATTTGCCGATGACATTGATATTATAGGACGCACTCTACGCGAGGTAACTGCCGCCTTTTCCAATATCGAGAAGGAATCAAACAAATTGGGTCTAGCTGTAAATGAATCAAAAACAAAACTGATGGTTTCTACAGGCAGACAGACCACTAGAATTGGATCACATGTGACCGTTGAGAACTATAGCTTCGAGGTTGTAAAAGAATTTGTATACCTTGGTACCGCTGTGAACATCAACAACGATATAAGCTTTGAAATCAAACGTAGAATCATACTTGCCAATCGATGCTATTTTGGACTAAGCAAACAGCTAAGAAATAAAGTCCTCTCTATAAGAACTAAAATCACGCTCTATAAAACGCTCATACTACCCGTGTTATTGTATGGTGCTGAATCATGGGCACTTGCACAGACAGATGAAGCTATCCTTGGAGTATTTGAGAGGAAAATTCTACGAAGAATCTTTGGACCAGTCTGCGTCAACAATGAGTATCGACATCGAATGAACCATGAGCTGTATGAGTTATACGCTGACATAGACATAGTAAAACGCATTAAGCAACAGCGTCTGCGTTGGCTAGGACATGTTGTGCGAATGGATGAAAATACTCCGGCAAAAAAAGTCTTCGATAATGATCCAGAGGGAACGCGTAGAAGAGGGCGTCCAAAACTTCGATGGAAAGACCAAGTAGAAGAAAATCTTTTGAAACTTGGTATACGAAATTGGAGAATATGCGCACAAGATAGAGGCGCTTGGAATTCTAAAATATGCTCGGCCTTTGACCTAAACAGGTTGTAATTACAGGCCATTTAAGTAAGTAAGTAAGCAACAATCGGTCAACATTTGACTATAATTCTTACATATAACATCCCCTTTTTTATACCCACCATCAAAAAGATTGGGGGGTATATTGAGATTGTCATTCCGTTTGTAATTTCCTTAATATTGGCTCAAAAACCAAAAACGATATATATTCTGAATCCTTATGAAATTCTAAGACGATTGAGCGATGTCCGTCTGTCTGTCCGTCTGTCTGTCTGTTGAAATTACGAGAACGCCTAAACGAAAGGAGCTAGCTCACTGAAATTTAGTAAAACTATTCTTCATCTCTGAAAAAATTTTGGTATTGAAATTGGGCAAAATCGGTTCACATTTGACCATAGCGCCAATAAATCTAAAAGTATAACAGATATAACCACTTAGTTTGGCACAAGAAAGTACTATATTAATGCCAGCCAGTGTGCAAAATATTGTCGCAATCGGTCACCATTTGACCATAGCTCCCATATAAAAAACTTATGGAAACACAAAAATACATAAAGAAAAGGTTGTTTATGTCCGTCTGTCCGTCAGATAAAAGCATGATAGCGCCTTAACGAAAAGAGCTAGAGGGACAAAATTTTACAAAAGTATTTTGGATGTCTTGAAAAAGATGTGTGTTGAAAATGGACAAAATTGGCTCAAATTTAGTTAGAGCTCCCATTGAACCCCGCCCCGGGAAACACATTAATCCTGATAGATTGAATACAATTGTAATAGCTATGACGATTTCGTTTAAATAGGGAAGTATTATGCAATTTTTGATCAGTTTATCAAATTTTATAGGAATCAGTCCATATTTGACTTTAGCTTTCATATAAAAAACACTCACGGAAACCAAAAATTTTAGCAAAGGCCAGTTAAAAGCTATTAAATTAGAAACTATGATAGCTATGGCCACTAAATTTGGCAAGAATTTGCTCTATATACCAGCCAGTGTGTAAAATTTTGTTACAATCGGTCAACATTTGCCTATTATTCTTATATATATAACATCCCCTTTTTATACCCACCATCAAAAATAATGGGGGTACATTCATTATATTAAGATTGCACCTATGAAATTATATAGGCATCAATCAATGTTCAGCCAAGACTTTATATATGATGAAAGCATTAGGAACTCATAACGAAATATATGGACCTGTCGTATTACTATTTACGTGTTTAGCCTAACTACATATTAAGCACAACGAAAAGTTTTTAACAACTTATTAATGTAAAACTATGCCTGGCTACGAGACCGAATTTTGATCAAAGTAAATACTGGGGAAACCACTAAAATATTTTTAAATGTTGAACTATAAAGCTTAGCATTTTTTTCAGTTTTGGCCCAGATTTTGAATTAGCTGCACCCTGTTTCTGAATTTAACACAACTTGATGGTGGGTATATAAGATTCGGCACAGCCGAATATAACACTCTTACTTGTTTTAATTAAGGAGAATAATAATTGAAATAGTAATAGTCATCAACTCAGCTGTTATCCTTTAAAATCCTTTCCCACAAATTTAAGTAGCAACTGCAGATATCACAAAATTTATTTTCTTCTATAGAATCCACTTTACAAACTCTTAATGCTTTTCTATAGAGCTTTCTTCAGTCTTTTATTTGATTTGTTGTTTTAAGTTTATTTAAAACTAACAAAAGGAGATAAATAAAATTTAAAGTAACCGATATGTTATAATGATGAGGTAGGTCAATGATATTTAAGAGGGTTTTTTTAATGGGGCGAAATTTTTATTATTTAAATGGGTTTTTATAGAACTTTTGATAAAGTCAAATTAAAGAGAAAATTAGACAATTTGTTTAGATGGTGAGTTTTATATAGGAAATATAATTATGCCTTGTTCTTGGTATTTTATGTTAGTTATATTTTTTTAAGAATAAAACAAATCCATTACTAATGCCATTCAATATTTTAATTTGCATTTATTATGTTAAGAAGACTAAATTATGACTTTTTTTTGTTTTCTTTGTGAACTTCGTTTCCGTTTCCTTAGTTTAAATAACGAGATAAAAAAAATTTTATGTTACTTTCCTGGAAACTTTTGACTCTTTATGAGGTCAAATGAGATGTTAAGTTTTAAATAAATTCTTGATTATTCTATAAATTCTTAGAAAATTATTAGTAAAGTAAAAAAGATACAAAAAAAGTATTTTAAATGCTTTAAGTCGTAAGTTATAAAAGTACACAAGTTTGAAAACTTTGTAAAATCTCTAAAAACTTAAGTAGATTCATCTTTATGAACTTCTTGTAAAAATTATATTTTTATAAAAATTTTAAACCATTTGTTTGAAGTGGCCTGAAATAAATCTATGTTATGGGTTTTCACTTTATTTATTTTTTCGTTTCATAAACAATTTTATATACGAAATGAGTTAGTAGAGAGGTTGTGAAAAGAAGGTACAAAGGATTTTTTTGGTAATCAAAAGTGCAATTGAACATTAGGGTGACAGCGAAATTTATTTTCTTTAGTTTCAAAGGTTTTTCAACGGAATATTATGACACTAGATCTAAAAGTTCAGTTCTGAATATTTGAACCCAATCGGACAACGCTCTATGTGCGCCCATCGAGTCCAAAGCTTAAGAGGCCATTTGTATGGGGAAAAGTGGGTTATTTTTCGTTTTTGCGAAATTTCGACCAAAAATAAATAATTTTAAGATGAAAAAAAAAAAAAATGGAATATTAAAGAGAACTAACACAGCTTTATTTTAAATAGCAGGTTTTGGCCCCAAAGTTGGGGATGTTCAATCATCAAAAAGGCGAAAAAAATTGGTTTGGGGCTTGGGGATTCACTCAAATTTATTGGGGTTTTTTTTGGGGAAATTTTAACTTGTGAATTTAAAACTTTTATTAATAAAGGAAAATAGTTTGTTATAAAGGATGATTCGTTTCTTGATATAAAAATTGCATCCAATTATGGGTCAGAATTCGAAAATAAACTACCAAACTATAATCTCTCAAGTCAAGAAAGGTACATTTAAAAATTAATTGTTTCAATTATAAAAAAATATATATATCTTATATTCTTAAACGAGCAATAATTGTATATATATATATATATATATATATATATATATCTTATATTCTTAAAAGAGCAATAATTGTATGTATATATATATTTATATATATATATATATATATATATATATATAGAATGGCTATCTGGAAAACGGCTCCAACGATTTTGATAAAATTTGGACAGTGGGTATCTTTTTTGATGTATAGGTCGAAGAAGAAGGGACTTTTGGAACTTTTACCTCTAAGAGGGTAAAAACGGGTAAAAAGGGGAAAAAATCGAAAACGCTATGTCTCCTAAAGTAATAGGTATAGAAACAAAATTAAAATTACGTTTTAAACAGCTTTAAAAATAAGCGGACAGGTGTTTGGTACTTTTTTGAAACTATGTCCGATAGGGGGTAAAAAAGGGTGAAAATAGTTTTTTTGGCACCTTTTTAACCCACTCTTATATTTTAAACTAAAGAATATAGAAAGAAACTTGGTACTGCAATCAATAGATGTAAAAAAAACATGAAACACGTATTTAGTACTTTTTTGATTTTGGAGCCAAAATGGGTAAAAAAGGGATAAAATTATAACTTAACATCTCCAAAGTAATATGAATAGGAACATTATACATTATGTTAAATGCGTTTTAAAAAAATGTACCGAATTCAATTGGCACCAAAAAAGTACCAAATATACATATGGAACTTTTAGAAATTAGGGAATAAAAAGGGGGAAAAATTGGTATTATTTTAAACAAATGAATGTTTGTCTGTATGTATGTTCTTTATAGAATAGTAAACTGTGAATTTGATTGTGTTATGCTCTTTAGCGAAGATGTTGCGGATAAGCCGGCGAAGGTTTTAAAGTTGATAAGACTAATTTCCGACAGATGGCGCCACTGAAAATTACTAAAAATTATTTAAATCGTAAACTGTACATTTGATCATGCTATGATCTTTAGCAAAGTTGTAGCGCATGAGCCGACGAAGGCTTTTTAGTTGGTATGAATAATTTCCGACAGGTGGCGCTACAGAAACTTACTCAAAGTCAATTTAATCGTAATCTGTACATTTAATCATGCTACAATCTTTAGCAAAGTTGTTGCACATGAGCCGACGAAGGTTTCTTAGTTGGTATGAAGAAATTTCGACAGGTGGCGCTACTGAAATTTACTCAAAGTCAATTTAATCGTATGCTGTACATTTAATCATGCTATAATCTTCAGCAAAGTTGTTACGGATAAGCCGAAGAAGGTTTATGAATTGGAATAAGCAAAGTCCGACAGGTGGCGCCACAGAAAACTACTCAAAATGAATTAAATCGTAAACTGTGCATTTGATCAGACTATAATCTTTAGCAAAGTTGTTGCGCATGAGTCGACAGAGGTTTCTGTTGATATGAATAATTTCCAAAATTATTCAAAATGAGTTAAACTGTAAACTATGCAAACTATGTGTTGGTCGGACAAAATAAATCAAATAATTCAAAATTAACTGAATATTTCTACAATGTCTTTCCTCTAAATTTATTTTAGCACTTTATAATATAAAATATATAAAAACTTTAAAATTTTCCTCAAAATGCTTATCATAAAGCTCCGAGCAAGGCTCGGTCTACCAGGTACTATTAAATGAAATGGCCAAAAAACCAATATCTCAACTAAAATTCAGTGATCGAGAATACTCCCAACATTTTCTACACATTTTCAAAATTTTCGTAAGCTTTTCATGAGCCAAACTTGACTGGTGTAAAAGTAAACTTATGTATAGTCTTACTCATCTAAATTCAAGAATTTATGATTCTAAAGTTTTCTAAATACTAGATTTCTAATATTTTATTATTTAAATTTGTAATGATTGTAAGCATACAAAACTATTTTTATGTTAATAAAACTTTAATTAAAATTTAATTAAATCAAATATGTAAGCAAATACGTTTTTTTATGAATTGGGGATTTTTGGGGCTAAACATTTAAAAATTTGGGGATGGTGACCAAAAATTATCTGGCAGCCCTGTTAAATAGTTGAAGATGAAAATTCATGAAGTAGTTTTCATGTTCCTGAAAACACGCCTAAGGATATGCATCAATTTTTTTTGTAAATAAAGAAATTCCAATGTTGGTCATGATTTATCATTTAATGGATTATTTGTATTAAATAGTTCTGTTTTGTTTAAATTTAATAGAATTTACTTAAGGTACGGTCAGACTCATTAAACATTTAAATCAAATATTTTGAGTAAAATATTGTCAAAACAATATAATAAAAGATTTGTGGTCACACTTGCACATTTATTTGACGATTTTTATTTGATAAAATACAGAAAAAATACGTTCAAAGTATAAACAAAAAAACAAGTTTTATTTATGGTCACACTGAAGATTAAATATTTTCCCAAAAAATAATTGATCAAATTTTTTCAAAACAAAATTGTGTATCTAGCAATTTGTTTCTCATATTTGAGTTGTTGTTTCTCAAATTTGATGTTGTTGTTTCTCAAATTTGATGTTGTTGTTTCTCAAATTTGATGTTGTTGTTTCTGTTTGAATAGTAAACAATAGAAATGCTCAGCTGTTATTTGCCCTTGTTTGATGTTACAAAAATTTTGTAAGATAAAATAATTATTTGATCAAAATTTAATAAAATATTTGCTCTTGCGTGGTCACATTAGGAAAATTTTTATTTACTGGCAAATGATTTTGTTTTGTTCAAATCAACATGTTTCTTGTTTGAACCTCAAAAATATTTTGTGGTCAGACTACGAGGATCAAATATTTGATAATTTCGATTAAATGTTTAATCAATGTGACCGTAGCTTTAGGCTTTTCATGTTCGAAAAAGGCACATTTTCCTCAGGTCGGTTATAAAAATAATTTCTTAATTTTTTTAAAAATTTGTTCAACAAATATTACAAATTTAGAATTTGCTTATCAGTGAGTTGAAGCAGACAAATTAGAGAATAAAACTCAAAAAAGCTCAGATCGATATCTTAAACCACACGGTACCGTACATGTGAAATTGTTGAATTCTGGTCATAATTTTAGTAGATCCTTTGAAAATTTAACGTTTGTTCAATTTTAATAAAAATATTAATGAATGTTATTGATAAATTTATGAAAGAATATGGCAACATTCTTTTTTAATATTGGAAAAGCTTAACCCTTTTCTTACTACGATCTAAAGCCAAAATTTTAAATTTTGAATTTATTATTGCAAAATAATGTAATTTAAAAACTTTTACACTGAATTTCAAGTAAAATGCTAAAAAGTAATTATTTTTACCAATTTTGTTAATGAAAAAATATATATTAACCCTAAATAGACTCCAAAATATGACAAGAAAAATGTGGGTCATTTTATTCCCCATGTTTCTTTAGGGTTAAAATATTTTTTTTGTATTGAAATTTTAGTCCTGGTACAAAGGAAAGGGAAAGGAAATACCTTTCCACATTTTTGTTGAAATTTGCTACAAAATTTATAAAATACCGTGATTTTGTCACAAAAATTTAAAACATCCATATTTTTACATTTGTCCTCGGGAACAAAAGGATTCAACTTTTCCAATATCAAAAAAAAAAAAAATATTTCTGTATAAATCTTCTGATATTATAAGCAAAAATTGACATTTCCGCGAAATTCGACGAATCCAAATCACAGGTACGGTGAAAGATATCGACCTAGACTTTTTTGGATTTTATTTTTTAAGTTATCTGTTTTGCTTATCAGTAAAAATTCTAAATTTGTAATATTTGTTGAATAAAAACGTACCATTTTCCAACAGGAAAAACCTAAGTAAATTCGATTAAATTTTAACAAAACTAAACTATTTAATACAAACAAGACATTAAACGATAAATCATGTTCAACTTTGGAATTTCTTAATTTACAAAAAAAAAAAAACTGTTGGCGCATATCCCTAAATGCGTTTTCGGGAACATGAATTTTCGGAGGGAAATTGCAATAACTGTAAAACTACTTCATGCATTTTTGTCTTTGACTATTTGAAATAAAGCTTGAAAGCGCCTTAACGAAAAGAGCTAGAGGGTCAAAATTCTACAAAAGTATTTTCGGTATCTCAGGCAAGCTGTATTTTCAATACACATTACGAAATCGGTTCAGATTTAGCTAGTGCTCCCGTATAACCCCGACTTGGAATCACATTAATGCTGATAACTTGAATACAATTTTAATAGCTATGACGACTAAATTTAGAATAGAGAAGTTTTATGCAACTGTTGGTCAGTATATCAAATTTTATAGGAAACGGTCTATATTTGACTATAGCTTTTATATAAAAAACTCTCCCGGAAACCAAAAAAATGTGGCAAAGGCCAGTTAAAAGCTATTAAATTAGAAACTATGATATGCAAGAATAAGCTCCATACATATACCAGCCAGTGTGTAAAATTTTGTTACAATCGGTGAACATTTGGCTATAATTCGACATATATAGGGTGGTTAAATTGTAAGGGCCGATGTTGAATATGAACCACACTTAAACACCAAGTTTTTTTCCGAATTTTATTTGACATTTCTCTATTTCAGACTTACTCAATTTGAACCATGTAGAGATACACAATCCAACAACGTGCTAAAGTTATCCAGACTTATTATGAAAATGGGAGTTCAAATCAAAATGCATATCGTGCACTTCGTGATTTTTTCGGTCAATTTGATCGTCCAAATGTGCGTACAATCGCAAAAATCGTGGAAAAATTCGAGCAAACCGGGTCTGTATAAGATGTGAGAACACCAGTGCATGCTCGTACAGCTCGTACTGCAGAAAATATTGCTGCTGTTCGCGATAGTGTGGCTGAAGAGCCGTCCACCTCAACTCGTCGTCGTGCCCAACAATTGCACCTCTCACGCTCGTCGTTGATAAACGTTATGCATAAAGACTTGCATTTACATGCTTACAAGGTGCAATTGGCTCAAGAACTAAAGCCTCTTGACCATTCCAAACGTCGTGAATGGGCAGAATGGTGGCAAGAAATGGCAACAGTGGATGATCAAAAAACCATCTTCAGTGATGAGGCACATTTTCAACTCAGTGGATTTGTCAATAAACAGAATTGCCGCATTTGGGCGAATGAGAATCCAAGAGTGATTGTCGAAAAACCAATGCACCCACAAAGAGTGACTGTTTGGTGCGCTTTATGGGCTGGCGGCATCATCGGCCCGTATTTTTTCCAAAATGAGGCCGGTCAGGCAGTTACTGTGAATGGTGTTCGCTATCGTTAGATGATAGCGAACTTTTTATGGCCCGAATTGGAAGATATGGATGTGGACGATATGTGGTTTCAGCAGGACGGTGCCACTTGCCACACAGCTAAAGAAACAAAGGCTCTTTTGCGCAACAAATTTAATGGCCGTGTTATCTCACGTAATGGCGATGTCAATTGGCCGCCAAGATCATGTGATTTGACACCGTTGTACTTTTTTCTTTGGGGCTATTTGAAAGAAAAGGTGTACGTGGATAAGCCAGCAACAATTCAAGAGCTAAAGGATGAGATAACTCGGCAGATTAACACCATAGGACCTCGATTATGCCTCAGGGTCATCGAAAATTTGGACCATCGGATGGAGGTGTGCCGCCGTGTTCGCGGCGCCCATTTGGCCGATATTTTGTTCCATACATAATTGAGTAATACCAATATATCGTAATAAAATAAAATTACAATAATTTCCTAAATAGTTTGTGTTTTATTCAAAATCAACATCGGCCCTTGAAATTTAACCACCCGTTATAACATCCCCTTTTTATACCCACCATCAAAAAGAATGGGGGGTATATTGAGATTGTCATTCCGTTTGTAATTTCCCTAATATTGGCTCAAAAATCAAAAACGATATATATTCTGAATCCTTACGAAATTCTAAGACGATTGAGCGATGTCCGTCTGTCTGTCCGTCTGTCTGTCAGTCTGTTGAAATCACGATAACGCCTAAACGAAAGAAGCTAGCTCACTGAAACTTGTTAAAAATATTCTTCATCTCTGAGCAAATTTTGAAATTGGGCAAAATCGGTTCACATTTGACCATAGCTCCCGTATAACCTTGTCTAGGCTAATCGCTTATTTGTTAATAACTGACAAGTTATAGCAGCTATGCTGATAAAATTTCGTCAAAATCGGTTCAAATTTAGCCATAGCTCCCATAAAAAAACTTACGAATACAACCTAAATTTCACCTAAAATACACTTAAATGCCAATAAATCTAAAAGTATAACAAATATAACCACTAAATTTGGCACAAGAAAGTCTTATATCAATGCCAGCCAGTGTGCAAAATTTTGTCGCAATCGGTCACCATTTGACCTAGCTCCCATATAAAAAACTTACGAGAATACAAAAATTCAAAAAGAAAAGGTTGTTTATGTCCGTCTGTCCGTCAGATAAAAGCACGATAGCGCCTTAACGAAAAGAGCTAGAGGGACAAAACTTTACAAAAGTATTTTGGATGTCTTGAAAAAGATGTGTGTTGAAAGTGGAGAAAATCGGTTCAAATTTAGTTAGAGCTCCCATATAACCCCGCCTCGGGAAACACATTAATGCTAATAAATTGAATATAATTCTAATAGCTATGACGAATAAATTTAAAATAGGGAAGTTTTATGCAATTTGTGATCAGTTTATCAAATTTTATAGGAATCAGTCCATATTTGACTTTAGCTTTCATATAAAAAACACTCACGTAAACCAAAAATTTTAGCAAAGGCCAGTTATTAGCTATTAAATTAGAAACTATGATAGCTATGGTCACTAAATTTTACAAGAATTAGCTTTATATATACCAGCCAGTGTGTTACAATCGGTCAACATTTAGCTATATTTCTTATATATATAACATCCCCTTTTTATATCTACAATCAAAAAGATTTAGAGGTACATTCATTATATTAAGATTGCTCCTATGAAATTATATAGACATCAATCAATGTTCAGCCCGGACTTTATATATGATGAATGCATTAAGAACTCATAACGAAATATATGGACCTGTCGTATTACTATTAACGTGTTTAGCCTAACTACATATTAATCACAACGAAAAGTATTTAACAACTTATTAATGTAAAACTATACCCGGTTATGAGACCGAATTTTGATCAAAGTAAATACTGGGGAAACCACTAATTATTTTTGTTTCTTAAATTCATTACTAATTCTTTTGATTTAAGAAAAAATTTTGTCAAATAACCGCAAAATGTCTCTTCTAAAAACCACACACTTTTATTTCCCTCCCAAAAGTATGACAGGAATTTCATAAGTAGGACTCAATATACAAATATTTTGTTAGGTTCCTGGGAGATATTTTTATATTTCATTTGAGAAAAAGAAGCAAATAAAATTTAATCAGATTAACTATTTAGTTAATTTGTGATTTTTCGATTTGGAATAAGTATTAAGTTTATAACATTACCTTTTTATCGGTTTTTGTTTCCAAAAATTCTAATACCATAATTTTGTTTTGCACCCTTTGCAATAGGTTCGTCGCTTGCGTTTACACTTCGTTAATAAATATCCATTGTCACATATGACTCAAAAAATCTCGTTTGTTACAGATAAGAATCATCATGTATGCAAGAAGTAAAGGAAAGGTAAAATGTGGTGAAAAAGAGATATAAAGCTTTTTCATATCGCTAGCTTAGAGTGCAAAGGTGCCAACTGCCATTTTTTACAAAAATGAGATTTTAATGCAGAACAGAAGAGAATTAATAAATGCATCGTTTGAAAAAAAGAAAATTGTGCCAACTATTTTTTTTCAAATGGTTTTTTGTTGATGCGCAAAAGTGCCATGTACATCGTTGTCAAAATGTGTGCGCAAAAGTCCACTTACACATGTGATTGTTGCTTATTTGAGCTGGATGTTCGATAGTCCTCTATTTTTGCTGTATCTAACATTTGTTTTGCTTATAGTTTCCACAATGATTCGGAATATTCCATGGACATGCCCGTAAATCAAAAAATTTAATGAGAAGAATGCAAGTTAATGGCACTGAAATTCCGTCAAAAACGTTATTTTACAGCGACGGAGGCTCATACAAAAACAGAAATGTGGCTATGAGTCATACTTTGTTGAATGCAGCTACTAAATATTAAATGACAATAGAAAAAAAAAAAACATTTTATAAACTGTACACGTGCAATTGGAGGATGACACCGTTCACTCTCTCACCGAGCATCGGACGTACCTGTAGAATACACTTATATTTAAGAATTCCATGGGCTTCGTTTTTGTGCGCAATTTCCCCAATTCTCTAGGCCAAGCTTTGAAAGATTTTCCTCCACTTGGTCTTTCCATTTAAGTTTCAGACGTTATCTTCTAACATTAGGGGGTCCGTTTTTATTCTAGTTTTAGCTTTCTCATAGTAATTGTTTTTTCCAGGAGTGGGTTACAAGCTTCCTAACCCATATTTTTATAGTTCTTATGGGAGAACTTGCGGCTCGCTATATTAGCGGATTTAAACATAGTTCCCTGGGTTATACCGAGATGAGCTAAGTGTCCACAGTTGAGAAAGCATTCGTCCTGGCCAGACAATAGCCTTAAAAGAAACACAGTGTCGAAGTTGTTTTGTCAAATTTCGTTCGGGAGATTTTTCACTGAAAGATAAGCAGGTCGGCCAAGTGATGTTGATGATGACGATATCAAGTCTTTAGTCGAATCGAATCGTCATGTAACTGAACGAGAGATTAGAGAGAAGTTTAATATACCAAAATCATAACTATATATACGACATCTTGGACTCATAAACAAATTTGATATTTGGGTACCACATAAATTGAAAGAAATTCATTTAACAAACCGTTTTAACGCTTGTGATATGCATCTAAAACGCAATGCACATGATCAGTTTTTGACGCAAAACTTTACTGGAGAATAAAAATGGATTTTTGGCAATAACGTCAATCGAAAACTATTTATCATGGTCCAAGCATGATGATCGCCACAAACCTTATAAAGGCTGATATTCATGAAAAGAAGATTATGCTTATTCTAAGACATCAAACGATTAATTTCGATGTCTACTGTGAACACAAGGACAAATTGAATACAGCCATCAATGAGAAACGGCCAAAATTGGTCAATCGTAAAGGTGTCATATTCTACCAAGCAACGCTAGACCGCACACATCTTTGGGAACTTTCGATGTATCTACCATAAAGCCCTGACCAGAATTCCATTTGTTTCGGTCTGTGCAAAACTCCTTAAATGGTAAAACTTTCGGGAATGACAAGGCTATAAAATCGAATTTGTTTCAGTTTTTTGCAGATAAAGGCTAAAAGTTCTATGAGCTTGGAAAGATGGGGAAAGTCATCCAACAAAATGGAAATTATATAATTGATTTTTATTTTATAAAAGTAGCAACAAATAAGTAGCAATAAATAAAAGCCTAAGAAAATATTTTTTTCAATTAGATTAAGTTACAGCAACGAATTAAGACTGTAAAAATTTCAAATGTTTCTTTTACAAAAAAATATTAAATGCTATTGGCATTAAAAACGCAAATTAAATCATACTATTTAAGGTCAACAAGAAAAGTTTTCATATTATTTCTTTTATGGAAAAGGTGCTAATTGACTTGTTTAAATTGAAAAATTGCAAAGGAAAGTATGATAAATGCAAAACTTCTAACTAATCAAAGATACTGTAATTTTTTTTAGTCTTTAACTTACTGTATATGTATGTAACGACAAAGCAAATAAAATTCCATTCAAAAAAATTTTAAAAATATTATGTAATTTTTTTTATACAGTTTTTTGTCTCTCCTGGAAAATTTCAAAAAGTGCAGTTGGCACGCTAGTGATATATTATTCGATACTGTAATTGCACTTCTTTTTTTTAGAACAGTAAAGTTGTGCCATTTGTTATTTACATGCATTTTTTAAGCTTTTTATTTATTTCTTTTACATCGGCGGCGTGTTATTGCTGTATGCTTACCACCGATGGAGGATGCTGTGGTACTTAATAATTTCAATAGAAATTAAAATTTTCAGAAATTGATTTTCGCCCACCTGATACTTTCTTATTTATTCTAAGCATTTAAAGCAATCTCTCTGATTTTTATTTTCTCTTTGATTTTGCAAAATACAAAATTCTGGGAGACTTTGCCCAACATTGATTTTAATTAATTACATTTCTTAGAAAAACTCTTACTAAACCATTTTCAATCCACCATTCTTAACGATTTTCTTATTTTCCTATACCTCTTTTTAAACTCGGAAAGTCCACCGCCCCCCTTAGCTGAACCGCAATGTCTGTGGCCTTATCATTGTTTACCCTTGACTTTTAATTGTAAATTGCTCAGTTTTATGTCAACATATACCTTTTTTGCTTTTTTTTGCCTTTTTTGTTCGTATTTAATTAGTTTTACCAATAAGGTGTCAAAATAATTATTTACTTAAGAATGTTTTTATACCCACCATCAAAAAGAATGGGTGGTATATTAAGATTGTCATTCCGTTTGTCATTTCCTTAATACATATTAGCTCAAAAACCAAAATTGAAGTATATTCTGAATCCTTATGAAATTCTAAAACGATTGAGCGATGTGCGTATGTCTGTCTGTCCGTCTATCTGTCTGTCCGTATGAAAGTTATCTTATGTGTTATAAAAAAAGGTATTGAAATGTGCTTAATGCGCATTTTTTCATGAAACTCAGTAGCTGACGCATCGAATACAGTTTCAAAGCTTTAATGTCTTGATGTCGATTTAATTTAGATACAGAACCTTGGTTTTAATCTCCAGAAGAAAATATCTTAATCTCGTATATAGTTTAATAGATATTAGGAAATCAAAAAAGCTCTACAAAATAAAGTGTTTTCGTTTTTCTTTGGACGAAACCTAAGTTGGCTCGGTTTTGCACGGTGCTTCCACCATAACCACGTGAAAAGCAAAAGTCTCTTCTTCAGATTGTGCGAAAAAAATTCACCGAAATTTACCGATCGTAGAACAAAGTTTAAAATTTTCTGAATAAAGCCAACTAAATTGTTACTCATAATTTAAGCAAAATGTGTTGCGGTCGTTTAGGCGTAACTTTTAAATCAATTTGCATTAAAGTGCTAGTCAAAGGCAGGAACCCATAAGTGTAAACGGGTTTGAACCAAAATGAGTAGAACTCGTTTTTGGGTCAACTTATAGACGTGTGCCGAATTTCTGTTGAGAATTGCGGTTAATATATTGAGAAGAAAAATAAGTGAAAAAGGGGGTCTAAAAAAGGTACCCCAAGGAGTGGACGGATCTCAAACAAAATTAGTAGAGCTCTTTGTTGGATAAACTAATAGACGTGTGCCGAATTCTATCAAAAAAAGTGAAAAAATGGGGGCACAAGGCAGGCACCTCAAAGAGTCTAGTTATCTCCACCAAAATTAGTGTAACTTTTTCTTGGATTAATTAATAGACTTATTGCAGTATTTTTATACCCACCATCAAAAAGATGGTGGGTAATTTCTTAAATATTGGCTCAAAAACCAAAAACGATATATATTCTGAATCCTTATGAAATTCTAAGACGATTGAGGGATGTCCGTTTGTCTGTCTGATGAAATCACGATAACGCTCAAACGAAAAGAGCTAGCTCACTGAAACTTAGTAGAAATATTCTTCTTCTATAAGAAAATTTTGGTATTGAAATTGGGCAAAATCGGTTCACATTTGACCATAGCTCCCGTATAACCTCGTCTAGGCTAATCGCTTATTTGTTAATAAATGACAAATTATAGCAGCTATGATGATAAAATGAAGTATGTAGAAGTTTTACATTAGCCCTAGACAGTGTGTAGAATTTCACCAAAATCGGTTCACATTTAGCCATTGCTCCCCTACAAAAAACTTACGGAAACAGCCAAAATTTCACCTAAAATATACTTAAATGCCAATAAATCTAAAACTTTAATAGATATAATCACTATAATTTAGCACGAGGAGATCTTATGTCAATGCCAGCCAGTGTGCAAAATTTTGTCGCAATCGGTCACTATTTGACCTAGCTCCTATATAAAAAACTTACGAAAACACAAAAATTCAAAAAAAAGGGGATTTATGTCCGTCTGTCCGTCAGATAAAATCGTCATAGCTCCTTAACTACAAGAGCTAGTAAGACTAAATTAAGCACAAGGAAGTCTTATGTCAATGCCAGGCAGTGTGCTAAATTTTGTCACAATCGGTCACCATTTGATCATAGCTCCCATATAAAAAACTTATGGAAACACGAAAATACATAAAGAAAAGGTTATTTATGTCCGTCTGTCCGTCAGATAAAAGCACTATAGCGCCTTAACGAAAAGAACTAGAGGAACAAAATTTTACAAAAGTATTTTGGATATCTTTTAAAAGATGTGTGTTGAAAATGGAAACATATTAATGCTGATAAATTGAATACAATTGTAATAGCTATGACGATTAAATTTAAAATAGGGAAGTTTTATGCAATTTTTGATCAGTTTATCAAATTTTATAGGAATCAGTCCATATTTGACTTTAGCTTTCATATAAAAAACACTCACGGAAATCAAAAAATTTAGCAAAGGACAGTTAAAAGCTATTAAATTAGAAACTATGATAGCTATGGTCACTTAATTTGCAAAAATGCAAGAATAAGCTCTATATATATACCACCCAGTATGTAAAATTTTGTTACAATCGGTCAACATTTGGCTATAATTCTTATATATATAACATCCCCTTTTTATATCTACAATCAAAAATATTTGGAGGTACATTCATGATATTAAGATTGCACCTATGAAATTAGATAGGCATCAATCAATGTTCAGCCCAGACTTTATATATGATGAATGCATTAGGAACTCCTAACGAAATATATGGACCTGTCGTATTACTATTAACGTGTTTAGCCTAACTACATATTAATCACAACGAAAAGTATTTAACAACTTATTAATGTAAAACTATACCCGGTTATGAGACTGAATTTTGATCAAAGTAAATACTGGGGAAACCACTAAAATATTTTTAAATGTTGAACTATGGAGCTACGGCACCCGAATTTAGTACAAAGGTTTTACCAACAATACCAATTAGCTTAGCGATTTTTTCAGTTTTGGTCCAGATTTTGAATTAGCTGCACCCTTGTATATCATGTTTCTGAATTTAACTCAACTTGATGGTGGGTATATAAGATTCGGCACAGCCGAATATAACACTCTTACTTGTTTTATATTTGGTTTAGAAATACGGTTAATACATTAAAAAAAATTATGAAAAAAATGGGCGTCCAAGGCAGATTCCCAAGGAGTCAACAAGTTTTAACTAAAATTAGTAGATCTCTTGTTTAGATTAACTACTGAAAGTGTGTCGAATTTCATCAAATTCTGTGGAGAATTGAAGACAAATAAGTGAAAAACTGGGGTCCAAGACAGGTACCCCAAGAAGTCGACTAATTTTAAAATAAGTGGAGCTCTTTTTTAATTAATAAATATATGTTTGTCAAATTTAATCAAATTCTGTTGAGAATTGCAACATGTACATTAAAAAAAAATAGGTGAAAAAATGGGGAGGTTCAAGGTTCAACAAAAATTAGTAGACCTCTTTTTTGAATTAATAGACGTGTGTTGGATTTCATCAAGGTATATTAAGAATTGCGACTTCTGCAATGAAAAGAAAAATAGTTGGTCAAGTCAAGTACCAAAAGGAGTCGACGGATTTCGAAAATTTTTTTAATTTTTCTATATAAAACTGAACAAGTATGCAAAATTTCATCGTTTCCTTCCGTTTTTTTCACTTCGATGTATAAAAAAATATATTTATATATAGTCCACATCATGTGGACTATATATAAATATAATCGATCCATGCTTATACTACCCGTCTTTTTATATAGTGCAGACTGGCACTTGCACAGACTGATGAAGCTATTCTTGTAGTTTTCTAGAGAAAGAGTCTACGAAAAATCTTTGGGTCAGTCTGCATCAACAGTTAATATCGGCATCAAACCATGAACTGTATGAGTTATACGCCGACATCGACATAGTAAAACGTATTAAGCAGCAGCGTCTGTGTTGGCTGGGACATGTTATGCGAATGGATGAAAATACTAAAGCAAGAAAAGTATACGAAAATAAGACCTTGATAAATATATATTTAAATTAAAACTATTTCTTGTCTAGTTTCTAGTGGAAAAAATCAAAATAATAGAATTTTATATGAGCCGCAGTTTACGCAACAAAGAGCCGAATTTATCCATCGTTGTAATATACCTTTACCTATGTATGGTAAGTAACATTAAATAACTACCCATGAAAGTATGCAATGTATAAGTTGCCAATTAAATGTCATTTATTAAATTTCGATTAGAAGAATGCTAAACACATATACATATTTACCTTAGAAATAGTTGAATGCTAAAATAGCTTTTTGCATATATTAAGGACAAATATTGCTTTTAGCCTTTAAAGTAGCCTTAAGCCCCAAAAGTGTGCTCAAGTTTTAGAACTCAGTTAACTTCAAAGTAAATATATGTATAGTTCAAATCTAAAATTCTTAAATTAAACAGTATGTTTTTATCTTTATCTATTTCTGTCTTCTCTAAGGAAACTAAAACAATTTCTCTACATTGAGTCCTGTATAATTTCTAAAATGAAATTCCTAGCATACTTTTGGGAGGGAAATAAAAAATTGTGGTTCGAGACAAGACAATTTTTGCGGTTATTTAACAAGATTATTTTCTCAAATCGAAAGAACTAATAAAGAATGCAAGTAACAAAAAATTTTATTTAGGGTTAAATGAATGGAAAAATAATGCAGATTCGATTTATAAAGAAATATTGAAGAATAAGAGTTCAATTTTAGGAAATTTTTTTCAATTTAAGGAAATTTGTTATGGTGTGTATAAAAACAACACTAAAATAACTTTTAATCTTTTTTATTACTTTTTTATAATCTTATTATTTTCCTAGAATTTATAGAATGATCATGAATTTATTCGAAACTTAATATCTCATTTGACCTCATAAAGCGACAAAAGTTTCCAGAAATGTTACATAAAATCTTTCTTATTTTCTAATTTAAACTTAGAAAACGAAAACCAAGTTCACCAATAAAATTTTCAAAAAGTCACAACTTCCTCATATTGATATTTGCAGATAATATTGGCAGATAATAGTAATTGATTTAACCCTTAAGCGAACACCAGGGCCTGGCCAGGCATTTTTGAAGATTTTTATAGTTTTTACTCAGATATCTTAGGCGGAGCGCCATAGCCTTTTATGAGTTCCTCAATGAAGGTGTTTTGTACAAAAAAAAAATTAAAAAAATCTACAACTTTTTATCTATGGGCGTGGTAATTACTCTCCGAAAATTTGTATTCATGTTTGTAACACCAGGGCCCAGCCAGGCCCTATACTAATATATAGAGAATGCAGCATATAAAATCAAAATGTTTATGATTTATCAAATGAAAATGATAAGGAGAAACAGCAGATTTGGAATCCAATGACAGTGGAAGAGCTGGATGGTTTCAAAGGTACATAAATTCGCGGCGGGCAACCCACAACAACACCCATGCTATCTCGGAGCTATGGAACTGAAATCGACAATCGCATTCCACAGCAAACATCCGAAACGTGAATTATTATCAAGTAAATTTGAATTCTACCTAATCATTGTCAAAAGTCAAAAGTTCACAAAAAGCTTGAAAAATAAACCCTTAAACAAATCGAACAAATGAACATTGGCACTTTTTTACAATATGATTTACGTAATGGCAAAGCTTCTTATATAATCAGCCTTATTACGGTTGTCGAATAAACTACTTCGACTACGACAGTTAGTACTAGATTAAAGAAAACAACACAATTTTAATGATCTAGTACCAACTGTCGTAGTCAAAATTACAGATTCGACAACCGTTAAAAGGCTGATTATATAAGAAGCTTTGCCATTACGTAAATCAATAATAAAGGTATGAAAATTGCAAAAAGAGTTACGGCAAATTTTGTTAGTAGATTGGGACTAGAAGCTTTTCGAAAAAGCAAATCGAAGGAAATTAATTAGAATATATAATAGTTTTTATAGGAACCTAAACTCATTTTGACGCAAGAAATCGGTCCTGTGGTCTCAAAAAACAAATCCAAGTACGCTATTTGTAAGGACAAAAATAATCTAAAACGCAACACAAGATTCTATTGAAATTTTTGTAAAAATCCTATTAAATCCATACAAAATATAAGAAGTCCCAGCAAGGCCCTGGGGTTCGCTTATGTAGATACGTTTTGGTGTTCGCTTAAGGGTTAATTTATTCATAGAAAAAAATAAAACAAATATAAAATACCAAGAAAAAAGAATAATTACAAATTCTATTAAAAACTCACCAAACAAGCAAATGTCTAATTTTCCCTTCCATTTAACTTTATAGAATTATCTATGAATATTTATTTAAACAATAAAAGTTTTCAAACATTTTACCACAAACCAACAAACCCTTTTAAATTTCATTGACCTCATCATCACCACATATCGGTTATTTTTAAGAACATCCTTTTCTTAATGGATGAAAATTGTTTAATATAATGTCGATATAATCCTTTTGTTAGTTTTAAATAAATTTAAAACAATAAATCAAGTAGGAGACTGAAGAACGATTTATGGCAATAAATTAAGAGTGGGTTAACGTTTGTAAATAATAGTAGATTCTATAGAAGAATAAAAATAATTTTGTAATATCCACAACCACATACAAGATGTAAAATTGACCGCTAAATTACGGAATGAACAAAAGACCAACTTAACAAATATTCCCTTAAGTAACAAAAAACAAAATGGGCATATGACTAACTATGACTAGACCATGACTTTGATGCGCTGGCTTAGTGAGTTGGAGAGTCGACTACTAAGTTTTAAAATAACTATGAACAGACTATGAATAGACTATGACTAGACTATGACTAGACTATGACTAGACTATGACTAGACTATGACTAGACTATGACTAGACTATGACTAGACTATGACTAGACTATGACTAGACTATGACTAGACTATGACTAGACTATGACTAGACTATGACTAGACTATGACTAGACTATGACTAGACTATGACTAGACTATGACTAGACTATGACTAGACTATGACTAGACTATGACTAGACTATGACTAGACTATGACTAGACTATGACTAGACTATGACTAGACTATGACTAGACTATGACTAGACTATGACTAGACTATGACTAGACTATGACTAGACTATGACTAGACTATGACTAGACTATGACTAGACTATGACTAGACTATGACTAGACTATGACTAGACTATGACTAGACTATGACTAGACTATGACTAGACTATGACTAGACTATGACTAGACTATGACTAGACTATGACTAGACTATGACTAGACTATGACTAGACTATGACTAGACTATGACTAGACTATGACTAGACTATGACTAGACTATGACTAGACTATGACTAGACTATGACTAGACTATGACTAGACTATGACTAGACTATGACTAGACTATGACTAGACTATGACTAGACTATGACTAGACTATGACTAGACTATGACTAGACTATGACTAGACTATGACTAGACTATGACTAGACTATGACTAGACTATGACTAGACTATGACTAGACTATGACTAGACTATGACTAGACTATGACTAGACTATGACTAGACTATGACTAGACTATGACTAGACTATGACTAGACTATGACTAGACTATGACTAGACTATGACTAGACTATGACTAGACTATGACTAGACTATGACTAGACTATGACTAGACTATGACTAGACTATGACTAGACTATGACTAGACTATGACTAGACTATGACTAGACTATGACTAGACTATGACTAGACTATGACTAGACTATGACTAGACTATGACTAGACTATGACTAGACTATGACTAGACTATGACTAGACTATGACTAGACTATGACTAGACTATGACTAGACTATGACTAGACTATGACTAGACTATGACTAGACTATGACTAGACTATGACTAGACTATGACTAGACTATGACTAGACTATGACTAGACTATGACTAGACTATGACTAGACTATGACTAGACTATGACTAGACTATGACTAGACTATGACTAGACTATGACTAGACTATGACTAGACTATGACTAGACTATGACTAGACTATGACTAGACTATGACTAGACTATGACTAGACTATGACTAGACTATGACTAGACTATGACTAGACTATGACTAGACTATGACTAGACTATGACTAGACTATGACTAGACTATGACTAGACTATGACTAGACTATGACTAGACTATGACTAGACTATGACTAGACTATGACTAGACTATGACTAGACTATGACTAGACTATGACTAGACTATGACTAGACTATGACTAGACTATGACTAGACTATGACTAGACTATGACTAGACTATGACTAGACTATGACTAGACTATGACTAGACTATGACTAGACTATGACTAGACTATGACTAGACTATGACTAGACTATGACTAGACTATGACTAGACTATGACTAGACTATGACTAGACTATGACTAGACTATGACTAGACTATGACTAGACTATGACTAGACTATGACTAGACTATGACTAGACTATGACTAGACTATGACTAGACTATGACTAGACTATGACTAGACTATGACTAGACTATGACTAGACTATGACTAGACTATGACTAGACTATGACTAGACTATGACTAGACTATGACTAGACTATGACTAGACTATGACTAGACTATGACTAGACTATGACTAGACTATGACTAGACTAGACTATGACTAGACTATGACTAGACTATGACTAGACTATGACTAGACTATGACTAGACTATGACTAGACTATGACTAGACTATGACTAGACTATGACTAGACTATGACTAGACTATGACTAGACTATGACTAGACTATGACTAGACTATGACTAGACTATGACTAGACTATGACTAGACTATGACTAGACTATGACTAGACTATGACTAGACTATGACTAGACTATGACTAGACTATGACTAGACTATGACTAGACTATGACTAGACTATGACTAGACTATGACTAGACTATGACTAGACTATGACTAGACTATGACTAGACTATGACTAGACTATGACTAGACTATGACTAGACTATGACTAGACTATGACTAGACTATGACTAGACTATGACTAGACTATGACTAGACTATGACTAGACTATGACTAGACTATGACTAGACTATGACTAGACTATGACTAGACTATGACTAGACTATGACTAGACTATGACTAGACTATGACTAGACTATGACTAGACTATGACTAGACTATGACTAGACTATGACTAGACTATGACTAGACTATGACTAGACTATGACTAGACTATGACTAGACTATGACTAGACTATGACTAGACTATGACTAGACTATGACTAGACTATGACTAGACTATGACTAGACTATGACTAGACTATGACTAGACTATGACTAGACTATGACTAGACTATGACTAGACTATGACTAGACTATGACTAGACTATGACTAGACTATGACTAGACTATGACTAGACTATGACTAGACTATGACTAGACTATGACTAGACTATGACTAGACTATGACTAGACTATGACTAGACTATGACTAGACTATGACTAGACTATGACTAGACTATGACTAGACTATGACTAGACTATGACTAGACTATGACTAGACTATGACTAGACTATGACTAGACTATGACTAGACTATGACTAGACTATGACTAGACTATGACTAGACTATGACTAGACTATGACTAGACTATGACTAGACTATGACTAGACTATGACTAGACTATGACTAGACTATGACTAGACTATGACTAGACTATGACTAGACTATGACTAGACTATGACTAGACTATGACTAGACTATGACTAGACTATGACTAGACTATGACTAGACTATGACTAGACTATGACTAGACTATGACTAGACTATGACTAGACTATGACTAGACTATGACTAGACTATGACTAGACTATGACTAGACTATGACTAGACTATGACTAGACTATGACTAGACTATGACTAGACTATGACTAGACTATGACTAGACTATGACTAGACTATGACTAGACTATGACTAGACTATGACTAGACTATGACTAGACTATGACTAGACTATGACTAGACTATGACTAGACTATGACTAGACTATGACTAGACTATGACTAGACTATGACTAGACTATGACTAGACTATGACTAGACTATGACTAGACTATGACTAGACTATGACTAGACTATGACTAGACTATGACTAGACTATGACTAGACTATGACTAGACTATGACTAGACTATGACTAGACTATGACTAGACTATGACTAGACTATGACTAGACTATGACTAGACTATGACTAGACTATGACTAGACTATGACTAGACTATGACTAGACTATGACTAGACTATGACTAGACTATGACTAGACTATGACTAGACTATGACTAGACTATGACTAGACTATGACTAGACTATGACTAGACTATGACTAGACTATGACTAGACTATGACTAGACTATGACTAGACTATGACTAGACTATGACTAGACTATGACTAGACTATGACTAGACTATGACTAGACTATGACTAGACTATGACTAGACTATGACTAGACTATGACTAGACTATGACTAGACTATGACTAGACTATGACTAGACTATGACTAGACTATGACTAGACTATGACTAGACTATGACTAGACTATGACTAGACTATGACTAGACTATGACTAGACTATGACTAGACTATGACTAGACTATGACTAGACTATGACTAGACTATGACTAGACTATGACTAGACTATGACTAGACTATGACTAGACTATGACTAGACTATGACTAGACTATGACTAGACTATGACTAGACTATGACTAGACTATGACTAGACTATGACTAGACTATGACTAGACTATGACTAGACTATGACTAGACTATGACTAGACTATGACTAGACTATGACTAGACTATGACTAGACTATGACTAGACTATGACTAGACTATGACTAGACTATGACTAGACTATGACTAGACTATGACTAGACTATGACTAGACTATGACTAGACTATGACTAGACTATGACTAGACTATGACTAGACTATGACTAGACTATGACTAGACTATGACTAGACTATGACTAGACTATGACTAGACTATGACTAGACTATGACTAGACTATGACTAGACTATGACTAGACTATGACTAGACTATGACTAGACTATGACTAGACTATGACTAGACTATGACTAGACTATGACTAGACTATGACTAGACTATGACTAGACTATGACTAGACTATGACTAGACTATGACTAGACTATGACTAGACTATGACTAGACTATGACTAGACTATGACTAGACTATGACTAGACTATGACTAGACTATGACTAGACTATGACTAGACTATGACTAGACTATGACTAGACTATGACTAGACTATGACTAGACTATGACTAGACTATGACTAGACTATGACTAGACTATGACTAGACTATGACTAGACTATGACTAGACTATGACTAGACTATGACTAGACTATGACTAGACTATGACTAGACTATGACTAGACTATGACTAGACTATGACTAGACTATGACTAGACTATGACTAGACTATGACTAGACTATGACTAGACTATGACTAGACTATGACTAGACTATGACTAGACTATGACTAGACTATGACTAGACTATGACTAGACTATGACTAGACTATGACTAGACTATGACTAGACTATGACTAGACTATGACTAGACTATGACTAGACTATGACTAGACTATGACTAGACTATGACTAGACTATGACTAGACTATGACTAGACTATGACTAGACTATGACTAGACTATGACTAGACTATGACTAGACTATGACTAGACTATGACTAGACTATGACTAGACTATGACTAGACTATGACTAGACTATGACTAGACTATGACTAGACTATGACTAGACTATGACTAGACTATGACTAGACTATGACTAGACTATGACTAGACTATGACTAGACTATGACTAGACTATGACTAGACTATGACTAGACTATGACTAGACTATGACTAGACTATGACTAGACTATGACTAGACTATGACTAGACTATGACTAGACTATGACTAGACTATGACTAGACTATGACTAGACTATGACTAGACTATGACTAGACTATGACTAGACTATGACTAGACTATGACTAGACTATGACTAGACTATGACTAGACTATGACTAGACTATGACTAGACTATGACTAGACTATGACTAGACTATGACTAGACTATGACTAGACTATGACTAGACTATGACTAGACTATGACTAGACTATGACTAGACTATGACTAGACTATGACTAGACTATGACTAGACTATGACTAGACTATGACTAGACTATGACTAGACTATGACTAGACTATGACTAGACTATGACTAGACTATGACTAGACTATGACTAGACTATGACTAGACTATGACTAGACTATGACTAGACTATGACTAGACTATGACTAGACTATGACTAGACTATGACTAGACTATGACTAGACTATGACTAGACTATGACTAGACTATGACTAGACTATGACTAGACTATGACTAGACTATGACTAGACTATGACTAGACTATGACTAGACTATGACTAGACTATGACTAGACTATGACTAGACTATGACTAGACTATGACTAGACTATGACTAGACTATGACTAGACTATGACTAGACTATGACTAGACTATGACTAGACTATGACTAGACTATGACTAGACTATGACTAGACTATGACTAGACTATGACTAGACTATGACTAGACTATGACTAGACTATGACTAGACTATGACTAGACTATGACTAGACTATGACTAGACTATGACTAGACTATGACTAGACTATGACTAGACTATGACTAGACTATGACTAGACTATGACTAGACTATGACTAGACTATGACTAGACTATGACTAGACTATGACTAGACTATGACTAGACTATGACTAGACTATGACTAGACTATGACTAGACTATGACTAGACTATGACTAGACTATGACTAGACTATGACTAGACTATGATTACCACTGTTTGCTTAAATGTTTCAAATAGTTTTGTAAATAAACTTTGTATCGTAATTTCCAATAGTCTAGCAACTAAGATTTAATAAAATCCCTCAGGATAAAGAGAATATTGTTGATGTTAGTAGAAAACATTTAAATCATATTGACTTGTTTGTAATATGGTCTTTAAGAATTTTCATTGAAAAGAGAAAAAGCAAGAATAAATAAAAAAAAATTACTTTTTAATTCCCTGCGGATGTTTTTCTATGCTCATAGGAACAACAATCGATGACACATTTCCGCCTGTCGTTCGATGGCGTTCAAGTAAATATTTTATTTTCAAGATAAAGAGGGATTTAAAATGTTACCACAGATGTAGAGAAGTGTGAGTCTTAAAAGATTTTAAATTGTTGAATATGAGATTATTATTAAAACAAGAAGAATTATTGTTTATATGATAATGTTATAAAAAACAATTATAATATCTTAGTACTGAACTGTTATTGAACTAAATTAGAACCAATTCAAGGCAGTGAGCAATTATGATTTGCTTTTTAGATGAAAATCTTACATTAAATCTCAAATCACTAAATTATCAAATTCCCTACTGTACCTCTTTGGCCATCACTGGCTTTGATAAATGCATCAGACTCTGCATGGGATCTCTATAAAGAATATAGACTAACTCATGCTGTTGATTCACAGTCAGTGCTTTTCCTTTGACAGATTTGCTTTTAAAATTAACTCTTGTTGTCTTTAATTTAGTTAGATTAAGGCAGTTTAATATTAATTAAGAAATGTTTTAGGAAATTGGATAAACTATACCAATATAAACAACTTAATATGGAATGTGTGCGAACAGTGGGTAGTAAAAGTTTTGTCATCCTTTTGACTACCCACTGTGTTCCAGTGTTAAGGCAGAATATTTTGAAATAGGTATGTTAAATAACTGTGCACCATGGGGTAGAACATAAACATTATAAAAACAACTAAGAAAGTGCTAAAGTCGGTAGTGCCGACTTCTACACTAAGGTTGAAGGTGTTCCTTTTCCTGTATAAAGACAAATAATTGCTAAATTTTGCCATCATGCAAAAATTTCCTCAAAACTTATATATTTAAGCTGTTTCCGTCATTTGGACTTATATTATCTTGAAATTTGTCAAATTGATTACAGTTGTTACAATAAATAAACTTAAAATTCTTAATATCTATTATTCTCAGATTTACGAGCGTTTTAGTGATTATACCCTTCACCACCATAGGTGGAAGTTTGTGCTGATGTTAAAAATATATGTCTTAGACCCCCCTTGAGTGATTCTAATAAACTTAGAATCACCTTCTAAGTCGATTTGGCGTTGTCAGTCCGTCCGTCTGGTCGGCTGGCTGGACCCCCATGTAAACCATGTAATCAAAGTACAGGTCGCAATTCTAAAGATAATTTGATGAAGTTTGGCACAGTCGATTTAGCGATGTCAGTCCGTCCGTCCGTCTGGTCGGCTGGCTGGACCCCCATGTAAACCATGTAATCAAAGTACAGATCGCAATTCTAAAGATAATTTGATGAAATTTGGCACAGATAATTTTTCTGGTAGTGGGACCATTCGTCAAAATCGGTCCATTATTTATGGTACCTTCCATAGGTCCCACTTCCCGGAATTGATATTTTGGACACAAATATCAATATTTTTTCATTAAATTTAAAACAAATACTGCTTATGTAAGTCAAAATCACTGTACCAAATTTGAAATCGGTCCACATTTGACCTAGCTCTAATGCAAACTCTTCTGGCAAAACTCACTAAATGAGACAAAAGTCTTTAAAACGCTTATAAATCTGAAGAATATTGAGTTTATTTTTTGCATACATAATTTTTGTAAAAACTGAAATCAATTTGCAAAATTTCGAGATAATCGGTCCACATATGACCCTAGCTCTCATATAAGTCCAAATGAAGGAAACAGCTTAAATATATAACTTTAAGAAAATGTTTGTATGATGGGCAAATTTAGCAAATATTTGTCAGGAAAAAACAACTTTGAACTTAGTGGTGAAGAGTATCGTATGGTCGGGCTTGACCGGCTATAGCACTTTTTTACATGTTATACCTTTCACCATCATAGGTGGAAAGGGTATTATAAGTTTGTGCTGATGTATGTAACGTATAGAAATATATGTCTTAGACCCATCTTTTAGTATACCAATAGGCTTAGAATCACTTTCTGAGTCGATTTAGCTATGTCCGTCAGTCCGTCCGTCTAGCTGGCTGGCTGGACCCCCATGTAAACCTTGTAATCAAACTGCAGGTCGCAATTCTAAAGATTATTTGATGAAATTTGGCACAGATCATTTTTTTGATAATGGAAACATGCTTATTGAAATTCGTCAAAATCGGTCCATTATTTATGGTACCTCCCATAGGTCCCACTTCCCGGTATTGATATATTGGCCACAAAAATCAATTTTTTTTTCATGAAATTTAAAATAAATACTGTTTATGTAAACTTTAATCACTGTATCAAATTTCGTTCAAATCGGCCCACATTTGACCATAGCTCCCATACAAACTATTTTCTCAAAATGCACTAAATGAGACAAAATTCACTAAAACGCTGGTAAATCCGAAGATAATGAGAATTTCAAGTTTATTTTTCGCATACATAATTTAACATTTAATTGTAACAACTGTAATCAATTTGCCAAATTTCGAGAGAATCGGTCTACATTTGACCCTAGCTCTCATATAAGCCCAAAAGACGAAAACAGCTTAAATATATAAGTTTTGAGAAAATGTTTGTATGATGGCAAAATTTAGCAAATATTTGTCTATATACAGAAAAAAGAACACCTTTGACCTTAGTGGTGAAGGGTATCGTATGGTCGGACTTGGCCGACTTTAGCACTTTCTTATTTGTTTTTTAACTAATTGTATTTCTGGGAAAATTTTCAGGATATGTTAACAGTTATTGAATAATTTTATAGAGCCTTAATATATGCAACACAATTTTTCTTAACAATCTCTCTAGTTGAAAAAGTTTAAGTTTATTAAAGATAAGTTTTGTGAGCTAGTGTAATGAATCGTTATGTGATATATCAATCATCCTTTTCAAAACTGTATATCATTTCTTGTTATAAATTTATGAAGCATGAAATTGACATTATAAATAGTTCTTTTATTATGATTTTTTTTTATTTTTTTGAAAGACATTTTTTACAAAATTTTGAATACACACAAAGTTCTTTCAATTGTATTTAGATAAGCTTGAAAATCTTTACAAAATCTTCTATTGCAATAAAGAAAATTAAGTAATAAGTTTCAAAAAGAAGTAAAAAACTCAAATATAAGGATAATTCATAGAAAGCACTCACATTTTTTTCATGTCCAATATAAATGTTATTTTTCATACATTAAAGGATAAATGTAATAAGTTCTAAAAATGTCTAATTATTATTTTGTAAGAGATTTATTAGGAAAATAATACCCTACACCATCATAGGCTTAGAGCCGCCGTGGTATAACAGGTTAGTCATCCGCCTAGCATACCAGGGGTCCCAAGTTCAATCCTCGGCCAGACCCACTTGAAAAAAAATAATTTTTAAAAAAGCGACGGTTCACCTTGTAACTCAGCTAGCCACTGGTTATTGAGTATTATCCTATGAAAAACTTCTCTAACTAATACATTTGCAGTTCGGAGCCGGCGCACGGTGGTTCAGAATCTAATTTCATTGGCCAAAACCTATATATTTTGTTGCCATAGATTTTAAAAATTTTTATACCATCAGAAAGAAAACATATCAAAACTAAGGTGGCCAAAAAATTTGGTCAAAATATTCGCTGTAGTGGGTGTGGCATGCTGCTAAAAACAAGGAATTTTAATTAATTTAGAAATGAAAGAAAAATTGTAATTTTCGATCTCATATTAATTACGATTTCTTGAAAACTATTAATGCTAATGGGCTGCGGTTTTTTTTGTTATATTAGGTGGACTGTTAGTTTTAACAAATGGTATTTGCGCACCCTGTATAATTTGTAGTTAAGGTGCTATGTAATAAATTTAAAATCACCATATACTCATAAAATTTCAAGTTTAGTAGTGTATAACTTTTAAAGGGAAAAATGGAAACAAAAATCAAAACCACCCAAAGAAAGCCAAGAGTGTTCCCTTTAAGCCTATATATACTTTTGCACCCGCCCGGACCCGCCCGTAGAACACTTTTTTTATTTGAATGAAAATACTCAACATTTTTACAAGCAAAATTCTATCAAAATTGCTAGTAAATTTACTTTAGAAATCATTCACTGTCATAAATACAAATTGCAGATAGTTATTTCAATAAGAGGAAAGTTATTAGTTGTTAGTTTCGAACAAGTATTCGATTTAAAAAGGTTGATAAATATTTGAAAGTTTTATTTTAAAGCCCTTTAAAAGTACATTATTTTCGGCTTAATTAAAATATGGAGACTTTCAGCTATAAAGAATTGGCCGAAGAATATTTAAAAAACAAAAATAAAGATGATGTTCTAAGCCATATTCAAACAAAACTGAACATAAATAGTATCAACATTGAAACACAACTGGAAATTAAAAACAAAGTATCTAATTTCGTCAAAACATTGAATAGATACTACAAGGAAGTTGACTTTAGTAAAAGTAAATTTTATAAGCGCTTTGCGAATTGGTTAAAAGGTGAACTCCGTATCCAGGTCATTTCAGAAACAACAAATGTTGGGAGTTGCGGAAGACCACAAAAACCGCTAGATAACTGTAGCGATAGATCAAAGAAAACTAAAGAATTTAAATGAAGAAATCGTATGTGAAAACATTAAAGATAGTTTTCTGCATAAACTTCGATCAGAAAAACAATTAGCGAAAGTGGATATCATTCAGAAAGTCCTTTCTGCTAGTCCGGTGAGAACAAAACGGGTTCTTAAAAGCATTCCAACACCAAATGAGGAAAAACAGTTTACAAACGAGGATACACTTGCATTATTTCTGGATTTAAAGCTAACAAAACACCAGTATACTCAACTCAGTTTGCGCGCGAACGAAAAAGGCTCAAATTTATACCCGTCATATCATCACATAATTGCAGCTAAAAAGGACTGCTATCCTCCAAAGGAATCTATGAAAATCACACCAATTTCTGCACAGGTACAACTGCAAGCTCTACTTGATCATACAGCTGAAAGGTTGCTGCAAAGGTTGCTGATTTAAAAAAACATGGAAACTGCAATTTAACTCTTTTTTTTTTTGTAAATGGAGATGCGATGGATCTTCAGGACAAAAACAATATAAACAATTTTTATTTGAAGATATTTCTGACACAGATATGTTCATGGTGTCATTTGTGCCATTGCGATTAATAAAGAACTTAGAAGACTCGGAACCTTCGTCCAGCACAATGCAAACAAATTTTATTTGGAAAAATCATACTCCATCGTCAACAAAGTACTGCAGACCAATAAAATTTGAATTTAAAAAGGAAACTCATGATACCATTAAGAATGAAATAAGTGACATCAGAGCTCAAATTTCAACACTAAAGCCATTAGAGTTAGAGATAGATGAACATACTATTAAATTGAATTATCAATTAATACTTTCAATGATAGACGGAAAAACTGCCCAGGCTTTGACTGATACAAAAGCTTCATCCAGCTGTATTATATGTAAAGCAACATCAAGTCAGTTAAACCAAGAACCTACAAAGTCACTAGATAGTATTGATGCATTTGAATTTGAATTATCACCGCTACATACGAGAACAAGATTTATAGAACACATACTGAAAATTAGCTATGATTTGGACTTCAGATCTTCAGGATCAGTAAGAAATAATGACACCAACAAAGAGGAAAGAAAATTGAAAAAGAAACAAGTTAATGATGCATTTCTCAAACACGGGTTAATTACACGGTGCAACATGAAAAAAAATAACCACATACGGACACCACCACGAGATAGAGGATCAAAAAAAAGAAGACACGTGTCTTTCAGTTTTGTCAAATGTCCTCCCCTTTTTTGTGGGCGGGGCCTTAAAAATTTGGGCCTCTTTGTCATTTTTGCAATAAAGTGGTAATCTTCTCAGGCTCATATCTTCCAAACCGTTAGGAATTTTGATTTACTTTTTGAAACAAAGTTGTAGCTATTGTCATGAGGAATAAAAATAGTGAACACAAAAAATCAAAAAAACGCCATCTTGAATATCAAAATCGCAAAAAACTAAAAAAAAATTAGGCTTTTTTCACATGTTCAGGTTCCTACGTAGCAAACCGTTCAAAATTTAAGAAAACAATATACTACAAAAATGTAGCTAAGACCTCACTTAACAACTTTGTAGAACATACAAACATCCTAGGAAAGGTAGCGCTTAGGTAACCATAAAAAATAAAAATTTCCCGAAAAAATTTTATTTTTAATGTTTTTTTTACTTCAACAAGAAAAAATATAACCATATATAGTACAAATACCGCTACGTGATGAAAGACAAGAAAGCCCATATCTTCCAGTTTTGGCCTAATTCACCACCATTTAACAGCATTTAGGTAGCGCTTAAGTAACGACAAAAGTGAAAAATTCAAAAATTAGCTCTTGTCATAAAAAAGAAAAATTCTCAACATATAAAAAATTAATCTTCAAGATCAAGATCACAAAATTTTTAAAAATTGATTTTTTACCTGTTTTTGAACAGGTTAAAAATTTAAGAAACAGTCACCTAGAAAAGATACATTTTTATTGGACAACTTTTTTGAATCATTCTACAAACTTTCTATGAATGATCCTCAATATCGTTTAGGTAGCGCCTTGGTAACCGCAAAAGTGAACTACTTTTTAGCCTAGGTAGCGCTTAGGTAACCGTAAAAGTGAAAAATTAAAAAAGTAAAAAAATCAGCTCTTGCCATAAAAAACCAAAAATCGATTTTTTACCTAACCGTTCATTCAAGAAACAATCATGAAACCCTGCACGCAATATATAAGTGATATGATGTTCGCACCGAGGTATTACAAAACACGACGTAAACGAGAGCTCAGCGGTGAAAGTTCTACGATTTCAATATGCAGTGTGAAAAAATTAATTTATTTTGCTACGTTTGCGGTCATCAAATTAGAAAAAAAAATTCGAAAAGAAAAGAATCTTCTAACTAGCGAATTCAGAAGAGCATATACGTTGTTTTTCGACGAAGTAGACTTGACCAGTGAAAATTACACACCTAATATAGTGTGTCGCCAATGCTATAACAATCTCATGGCATGGTTAAGTGGAGCAAAATTTAGTATGAAGTATTGTAAACCGGTAAACTGGATTTATCGCCCAGGTGCTCATGATGTAAACATTTGCTATGCATTCGTAAATTACACACGTGGAATGAATCGACATGGTGAGAAGAATAAAATTTATAAAGCAACTGCAACAGCTACCGCCAAGGCCACCAAGGCCAAGAAAAAGCTTATGATGGAGGGCTGTCTGGAAGCAACGTACCCGTGCGCACCCTAAGTTCTGAATCAGAGTCAGATTCGGACGACGAATTGGATCCACAACTTAAGAGAGTGCTATTTACAAGTCCAGGGCCATCAACTTTATAAACATGATACAAATATTTATTTATTATACCCTTCACCAATAGGTGAAAGGGTATTATAAGTTTGTGATTCCGTTTGTAAAAATTACACCGATCGACTCAGAATCGGGAGGAGAATCGATTAAGCGATGTCCGTCCGTCTGTCTGTCTGTTGAAATCAAGTTTATATATCAGATTTTAGGAAATTCTCCCGCAATGAACGCTATTTAATTTCATTAAAATCGGTTTATAAACACCGAAAATATCGAAAAAATACCAAAAATTAGACGAAAATTTTAAAATTTTTGATTGAAACACACTTTTAAATAACAAGAGAAAAAAGATAATCCTGATATACATGTGATAATATGTTATATATCAGATTGTAGCAAATAGTTTCCCAAAGCACTCTGTAAAATTTTATCAAAATCGGTCCATAAGCAACTGAGATATTGCCAAAACACTAAATTTGATGTATCGCAAATTGCCCAAAGTACGCATTAGAGAATGTTTGATGAAAAAATGAAATGCAGAAATAGAAAAAACCCATCCTCCTTTAGCACGGACATACATAAATTTTATATCAGATTTTAGGAAATTCCCCCGCCAAGCGTGTTATAAAATTTATCAAAAGCGGTCTATAAACAATTGAGATGCCGCCAAAACACTACATTTGATGTACAGCAAATTGCCCAAAGTACGTGTCTAAGAAATTTTGTTTACATTTTGTGAGTATTGTTTCAGCGATATCTCAGGTGTTTATGGACCGATTGTGATGAAATTTGACGTCGTTCTTTGTGGGTGGATTTCCTAAAATCTGATATATATACTCCACAAATCTGATTATGAATACCAGTCAAATTGTACCGATCAACTCAGAATCGGCAGGGGAATCGATTTCGCTACGTCCGTCCGTCCGTCTGTTTGTTTGTCCGTCCGTCTACCTGTCTGTCCGTCCGTCTACCTGTCTGTCCTTTTTTCTGTTGTAGTCAAGTTCTTGGAGCTCCGGTTTTGTCGATATCAGGTGTTTATTTTGATGAAATTTAATAGCGTCCTAAATTCTGATGCATTTGCGTTTATGCGATATTTCAGGTGTTTTGATCGACAATGATTAAATTCAGGTGGGACAATATCCTAAAATTTTGTGTAAAATCCAGGAGCTCCACAAATCTGATTTTAGTTGACAGACACACTGCATTTATCTCAATTTTGTGTCTGACTTTTGAACATGTATTAGAGAATGTATTATATATCAAATTATAGGTAATCTTCCTAAGAAGTCCAAAAATGCAGCTAAGTACATGATATCCGTTCAAAACCTACATATGTATGTATGTATCTCACATATCAACGATAATTTAAGTTTTTTAATTGCAATTGGGAGAAATCCGTTCACGTTTGACAATTGCTCCAGTATAACTTCGCCTAAGGCAAGCTCTTAGTAGCTAATAAATTACAAATTATAATAGATACGATAATGATATTTAGTATAAAGACATTGTACAATATTGTTATTCAAGGCGATAGCGCCTAAAATAAACTTTCTAGAGGGACAACATTTGACAAAAGTATTTCTGATTTCCTGAAAAGTTCGGTATTGAAAATGTCCACATTTAGTGAAATCTTCCATATAACCCCGACCGGGAATCACTTTAATGCTGATAAATTAAATCACACTATGATTGCACAAAGAACTAGAGCAAAACTTTCCAAACATCCATCGGACAGATCGAAACCACAATACATCCCAAATATTATTGATGAAGTGTTCATTTTAATTAATTAACTAACTACAGATAAACAAGTAAATCTTTAATAACTTTTCCGACAAAGCTGATATTCATCCATTCAAAAGCTATATATTTCACGTATGTATCTAAAACTAAGAGTGTATACCCTATAATTTTAAGGCTTATATACATTGACAATCATTGTTAAAGCTTTTACCTAAATCAGTCCGCTAACTTCAGAGTTTTACAAACTAATCAAGAACTTCTACTAGTTGGATAATTCGTACCAGTCAAAGTGCAGAACCCTCACTGGGCACTGTGTTTTTGGGTTGCATGCCAAAATACTTAATCTTCATCATATCGATGTGCTTTTGCAAATCTAAGGGCATCTACATTTTGAAGCATCTTTTCTGCATGGTTTATCTGGTCTATCGAACTTTATTAAATGTTCGTAAAATATGTGTCTATTTTATTTCTAAGCTAGACATCAGCCACCTGCCCAACCTAACCTTTGGGTCCATAACTATTCTAAATGATGACGCCACCGCAAAGCTTTTCGTTTTCCGACTCTTAATTTTAAAGACTCTTTGCATATAATACTAGTATAACCAAATATTGCTAGGAATTACATTGAGTACGAACAACAGAAAATTAATATACATATCAAGCATTTGTGTGGAGCTCAACTTAGTCAGTAATCAGGAACTATATAATTATCAATATATTCTTACGATTTTGTACTTTACTTTTAGAACACCATTGGTGAAGGGTATCCAAGATTCGGCAAAGCCGAATATACCACTCTTACTTGTTTTATTTATTTCCATATCTATTTATCTTATTTTTGTGATATATGCCATTGTATATTAATGTTGAAATAACAACAAAAAAAAAAAAATTAAAATAAAAAAATTTTACATATACGAAATGAAATTAAATCAAATGAAATTAAATAATTTTTGTATTAGAATTTGAATGTTCTATAAAGTTGTTTAATTAGATCTTATGTACATGTTTGTAGCTTATTGTTTTCTTGAATTTCGAACGGTTTGCTACGTATGGACTTAAACATGGGAAAAAAGGTAAAAAAATTGATTTTTTTAAATGACGTTTTTTTTTCATTTTATATGTTCACAATTTTTGTTCTTTACAAGGGTTATACAATATCTTTGCCTTAAAGAGAAAATGAAAATTCCACTCGGTTTGCAAAATATGCGCCTGAGAAAATGATTACTTTTTTAATGACACCAAGACCTCAAATCTTTGGGGGCCTCTGAAAAAACTCCATGACTTGGGGCAAAACTAGAATATATGGGCTTCTTTGTCTTTTATCACGTAGTGGTATTTGTATATGGTTATATTTTTTATTGTTGAAATAAAAAAAAATAACCATTGAAAATATCATTTTTTTGGGAAATTTTTAATTTTTATGGTTACCCTAGCGCTACCCTTACTGGGATGTTTGTATGTTCTACAAAGTTGTTAAGTGAGGTTAGCTACATTTTTGCAGTATATTGTTTTCTTAAATTTTGAACGGTTTGCTACGTATGAACCTGAACATGTAAAAAAGCCTAAAAAATCGTTTTTTTAAGCTTTTTGCGATTTTGATATTCAAGATGGCGTTTTTTTGATTTAATGCGTTCACAATTTTTATTCCTCATGACAATGGCTACAACTTTGCCTCAAACAGTAAATCGAAATTCCTAACGGTTTGGAAGATATGAGCCTGAGAAGATGACCACTTTTTTGCAAAAAAGGCAAAGAGGCCCAAAATCTTTAGGGCCCCGCCCACAAAAAAGGGGAGGACATTTGACAAAACTGAAAGACACGTGTCTTCTTTTTTTTGATCCTCTATCTCGTGGTGGTGTCCGTATGTGGTTATTTTTCCATGACCTAAAAAATTACACACAGTGTTATAGATCAACCAAAACAAGGATCAGGCAATACAAACGATGGCAATACCGCAAGAAGATTCTTTTTAGATCCCGAAACTACATCTGATATAACAGGTGTTGATATAGATCTTATTTCAAGATTTAAAACAATTACTGAAGTACTTGCGTGCAATGAACAAATTAATGCTAAAAAATTTGGTGATTATGCCAAGGAAACTGTTGCTATATATACATCCAAATACAATTATAGAAATATGTCATAAAGTTCTTTATCATGGAGAAGATGTCATTAACCACCATTTATTACCAATTGGAGATTTATCAGAGGAAGCCCAGGAAAAATGAAATAAGGATTACAGATTTTACAGAGAACATAATACCAGAAAAACGTCACGAAGTTCTACAAATGAAGACTTATTTCACATATTATTAGCAACGTGAGATCCATTCATCTCTAGCATTCAAAGTCAATGGAAAGTAAATCCTTCGGACCTAAGTGCCGAAGTTATATCACTGCTACAGAACAGCAGTAACACAGAGCAAAATATAAAATATTTACAAGAAATATTCCAGCCAAATAAACAATAATTATACATTTGAGTGCAATAAAGTATACAAATATTAAATATTATTTTATTTATCTACAATCTATTTATGACTACAAATAAATATATTTAAGGAAAAATTAAGTTACACTCTTTTATTTAAAAAAAAACCTAGGTAATATGTAAGTATTATTAAGTATAAATTAAAATTTGGACCACCCTAATAAATAAGTATAACAAAATATTAAATTGCTATCCAAGGTCGACTTATGGCCCAAATTTGAGCCAAATCGGTTAAGAGGAAGTGGGTCAAAAATGAGTTGACATATTTGAAACAAAATAAAAAAGAAAAACATCGAAAATTGAATTTCAAGCTTAAATTTCTTAAGAACCACTGTACCGATCTTAATAAAACCTAAAAGCTAAGGATGTTATCTATTGATTAAAAAAAGAACTACTAAAAAATCTTTAATAGTTAAAAAGTTACAGAGTTTTGGCCAATGAAAAACGATTCTGAACCACTGTGCGGCGTTAAAACGAAGGTCCCTTTCAATGAGTCTAAAAATAGAATCGGATGCAGCTCATTGTCTGAGAGAAGTACCCCTTGTTTCAATTGGAATGTTGTCGGGGAATTATATATTATATCTCATAGGCTTAGAAGGAAATGATATATGCTTTTAATTAGCTTCTACCATTTACCCTTTGTGGATACTAAAGACTATTCAGCTGCACATCTGAAATTACAAACAATAAACTTAATTTTTTCGTACAAGTAATTTAACAGCTTAAGTTTCTTTCATAATAATTATTAATTTCCCATTTCCTTTTTTGTTTAATAGCCCTCAAGAAAAGCTTTTAAATCCTTAATTTCTTCCACGTTTTTCATATAACTAACCTCTTCTCTTAAGTATTTATTCTATATTGCCCATGACATTATATTTAATAGAGTCCCATAAAACTTTTATTATATTTATTTTATTCAACAATATATTTTTTTCACTTAATCCAAAGCACATACTCATATTAAATACTCCTTCCTAGATATGAAACTGTTTTATTTTACATCTTCTTTTGATTATCTCCATTATTGTAAGAGTCAACAGAAAAATAAAACAAATAGATTTAGTGTCAGATTCGCCTGTGAATACTTGAACTTTTCTTTAATTTATTGGAAGGCAAACATTAAAAGAAAAGTAAGCATTTTCTTTGAGTGAATATTTGTAAAAGAAATTTATTTGTTATTTATTTACAAAAATCTTAAATGATTGCTATTTAAATAATGATTTTGACACTTAAGTCTGACTGAAGTTATTTAAGAATATATTAATAATATAATTTCTATCAAACTTTTTGAAACAGAAATATATTTGAGCTCCCTAAATTATGCTATAAGAAACGGTAGAGTTATTACGAAAAAAGAAGCGGCTTGGTCTAAGAACAGGGTCCAAATCACCGCATTCGATATCGTTCGAAAACTCAGACTTTAAAGAAATATTTTGTTACATATCTAAGGTATTTTCTAAATAATTTATTTTGAAAAAAGTTTAACAAAATTTGATGTCTAATTTGATGTCTTTGCTTTTCAAAACATTAAGTTTAAATGAAATTCTTTTACTATCAGGGAACTTTTGACAAATAAGTTACAATGTAGTAAAACTTATGTACAATATATTATTTATTTTTTTTCGAAAAGTATGCTACACAAATGTTTCTGAAATATCTTACATTTCGATCGATATCGGTTTTATTACAACCTACCATTATATAATATTTGTCTTTTTTTCGAATTTCTCTTTTTGTCGAACTCCAGCTAAGAGAGTGTCAGATAAAATAGTTAGAATTTACGTCTAGAGAAATTTCTCTATAAAGAACGTCGATTGAAGAAATTTCTTCCATAAAGACTCACGATTAAAAAAATTTCTTCTATATAGACCCACAATTGACGAATGTTCTTCTATAAAGACTTACAATTGAAGAAATTTCTTCTATAAAGACAGACGATTGAAGAAATTTTTCCTATAAAGACTCACAATTGACGAATGTTCTTCTATAAAGACTTACAATTGAAGAAATTTCTTCTATAAAGACAGACGATTGAAGAGATTTCTTCTATAAAGACCCACGATTGAAAAAATTTCTTCTATAAAGACCAACAATTGAAGAAATTTGTTTTATAAAGACATGCGATTGAAGAAATTTCATCTATAAAGACCCACGATTAAATAAATTTCTTCTACAAAGACCCACGGATGAAGAAATTAATCAATGAAGACGGACAATTGAAGAAATTTCTTTTATAAAGACCCAAAATTAAAGAAATTTCTTCTATGAATACCCACGATTAAAGATATTTCTTCTATAAAGACCCCCGATTGGATAAATTTCTTCTATAAAGACCCCCGATTGAATGAATTTATTCTATAAAGACCCCCCATTGAATGCATTTCTTCTATAAAGACTCACGATTGAAGAAATTTCTTCTATAAAGACTCACGATTGAAGAAATTTCTCCTATAAAAACACACGATTGAATATATTTCTTCTATAAATTACCATCATTGAATAAATATCTTCTATAAAGGACCACGATTGAATAAATTTCTTCTATAAAGACCCACGATTGAAGAAATTTCTTCCATAAAAACCCACGTTTTAACAAATTTCTTCCATAAAGACCCACGATTGAAGAAATTTCTTCCATAAAGACCCACGATTGAAGAAATTTCTTATATAAAACCCCACGACTAAAGAAATTTCTTATATAAAGAACCACGATTGAATAAATTTCTTCTATAAAAACCAACGATTGAAGAAATTTGTTTTATAAAGACATACGATTGAAGAAATTTCATCTATAAAGACCCACGATTGAATAAATTTCTTCTACAAAGAACCACGGATGAAGAAATTAATCAATGAAGACCGACAATTGAAGAAATTTCTTCTATAAAGACCCAAAAATTAAGAAATATCTTCTATGAATACCCACGATTAAAGATATTTCTTCTACAAAGACCCCCGATTGAATGAATTTCTTCTATAAATACCCCCGATTGAATGAATTTCTTCTATAAAGACCCCCGATTGAATGAATTTCTTCTATAAAAACCCCCGATTGTATGAATTTCTTCTATAAAGACACCCGATTGAAAAAATTTCTTCTATAAAGACTCACGATTGAAGAAATTTCTCCTATAAAAACACACGATTGAAGATATTTTTTCTATAAAGGACCACGATTGAATAAATTTCTTCCATAAAAACCCACGATTGAAGAAATTTCTTATATAAAGACCCACAATTAAAGAAATTTCTTATATAAGGAACTACGATTGAATAAATTTCTTATATAAAGACCAACGATTGAAGAAATTTGTTTTATAAAGACATACGATTGAAGAAATTTCATCTATAAAGTCCCACGATTGAATAAATTTCTTCTACAAAGACCCACGGATGAAGAAATTAATCAATGAAGACCGACAATTGAAGAAATTTCTTCTATAAAGACCCAAAAATTTAGAAATATATTCTATGAATACCCACGATTAAAGATATTTCTTCTATAAAGACCCCCGATTGAATGAATTTCTTCTATAAAGACCCCCGATTGAATGAATTTCTTCTATAAAGACCCCCGATTGAATGAATTTCTTCAATAAAGACACCCGATTGAAGGAATTTCTTCTATAAAAACTCACGATTGAAGAAATTTCTCCTATAAAAATACACGATTGAAGATATTTCTTCTATAAAGACCACGATTGAATAAATTTCTTCTATAAAGACCCACGATTGAAGAAATTTCTTCCATAAAAACCCACGTTTGAAGAAATTTCTTCCATAAAGACCCACGATTGAAGAAATTTCTTCCATAAAGACCCACGACTGAAGAAATTTCGGATATAAAGACACACAATTAAAGAAATTTTTTATATAAGGAACCACGATTGAATAAATTTCTTATATAAAGACCCACGATTGAAGAAATTTCTTATATAAACCCCCACTATTAAAGAAATTTCTTATAAAGATCCACGATTGATAAAATTTCTTATATAAAGACCCACGAATGCAGAAATTTCTTTTAGAAAGACCAATGATCAATAAAATTTCTTCTATAAGACCCACGATTCAAGAAATTGCTTCTATAAAGAGGTACGATTGTATCAATTTATTTTATAAATATCCAGGACTGAAGAAGTCCCACGGTTGACAAAAATTCTTCTATAAAGACCCAGAATTAAAAAAATCTATCATAAAGGCACACAATTGATCAATTTTCTTCAACAAAGACCCACGATTAAAGAATTTTCTTCAGCAAAGACTCACGATTAATTAATTTTCTTCAACAAAGACCCACAATTGAAGAAATTTCTTCTAGAAGGACCCACAATTAAAAAAAAATCTATCACAAAGTCACGCATTTGAAGAATTTTCTTCAACAAAGACCCACGATTGAAAAATTTTCTTTAATAAAGGCCCACGATTGAAGAGATTTCTGCTATAAAGACCCATTATTGAATAAATTTCTGCTATAAAGATCCACGGTTGAAGAAGTTTCTTCTATAAGGTCTCACGATTAAAGAATTTTTTTTCCATAAAGACGACGATTGAAGAAATTTATTCTATTAAGACCCAACATTGAAGAAATTTGTTCCATAAAACCCACGATTGAAGAAATTTGTTCTATAAAAACCCGCGATTGAAGAAAATTTCTTCTATAAGGACCCACGATTCAAGAAATTTCTTCTATAAAGACTCGCGATTGAAGAAATTTCTTCTATAAGAACCCAAGATTGAAAAAATTTCTCCCACGATTGAATAAATTTCTTCTATAAAGACTAGCGATTGAAGAAATTTCTTCTATAAGAACCCAAGATTGAAAAAATTTCTCCCACGATTGAAGAAATTTCTTCTATAAATACCAACGATTAAAGAAATTTCTTCTATAAAGACCCATGATTGAAGAAATTTCTTCTATAAAGACCAACGATTGAAGAAATTTCTTCTATAAATACCAACGATTGACAAAATTTCTTCTATTATGACCCACGATTAAAGAAATTTCTTCTATAAAGACCTACAATTGAAGAATGTTCTTCTATCCACGATTGAAGAAATTTGTTCTATAAAGACTCTCGATTGAAGAAATTTGTTCTATAAAGACCCTCGATTGAAGAAATTTGTTTTATAAAGACCCAAGAATAAGAAGTTTGTTCTATAAAGACCATCGATTGAAGAAATTTGTTTTATAAACCCCCACGATTGCAGAACTTTTTCTATAAAGACCCACGATTGAAGAAATTTTTTCTATATAGACTCACGATTGAAGAAATTTCTTCTATAAAGATCCACGAATGAAGAAATTTGTTTTATAAGATTCGCGATTAAAAAAAAATTCTTCTATAAAAACCCACGATTGAAGAAATTTCTTTTATAAAGACCCACGATTGAAGAAATTTCTTTTATAAAGACCCACGATTGAAGAAATTTTTTCTATGAAGACCCACGATTGAAGAAATTTTTTCTATAAAGACTCATGACTGAAGAAATTTTTTTTATTCAGACCCACGCACAGTGGTTTACGGACGCTTTTTTTTGGAAATAATTCTGTAACTTTTGAACGACTGGAGATATTTGAATGAAATTTGACATGGTGGTAGTCAAGGAGTATTTGAGTTGGTTTTTAAAAGCACTGGTCCATGAGGGGTCGGGAGAGTGATTGATGGACCTTCAAAGTTGGTCACCTCGGGTGTTCGATTTTTTTAAAAATTCGCCAAAAATCCATTTATGTATGGATTGAAAAGAAATTTTAAACTTAAGTTGTCCTTGAGAAGATCTACAAAAAATACGCTTAAATGTGTAGGTTATCTCCTTTGGATTTCGAGATATTTGGGTAAAAAGGAATTTTTAGGTTGATTTTTTACCTCTTTTTTTAAGCTTTTTTTGATCTGGTGGACGCATCTGAGGACCAAAAATTTTTTAAGAATATTCTTTAAATTTGTAATAAAATTCTGAATAATTTTTGTGCAAGTTAGTTATAGAAATCTTCTTTTGTTTAAAAGTTAAAAATATTCAAAGTTGAAACTTACAAAAAATTTCGCTTTTTTTTTTAGTTTTTCCCCAAAAGATAGCTATATTTTTTCACTAATAAAAAAATATTTTCTTAAGAAACATAAAAAGATTTTTAAAGTTTTTAAAAGAAAACATAATGAGAATGCGTATAAAACAAATTTCTTGCTAATTGGACTTTTGGTCCTCGCACATGTCCTCTCCAAAAAATGGCAATTTGTAAAAAAAAAAATTAGTTTAAACAAAAATTTCTCAAAAGGCAAAGCACCGATTTGAAAAAAATTATAATGTTCATATTTTCCAATATATCTGTTATTGATTAGAAAAGTTTTTTCTGAAACGCGCTGCAAATAGAGACAGTGTTGCCATATTTGTAAAAAAACTCATTTTTTGAAACACCTTTTTCCCCAGTTGGGAATTGGGGAATTTTTAAGTTAAAATTGGGAATTTTTTTTAGTCTATTGCTTTTACATCTTATTGGTCTACATTACTACAAAATTTCATTGTAATATCTTTATCCATGTCATTTCCACAGAATATCAAAGATTAAAAATATTTTCCTTAAAAAAGCAGAAAAACAATTTTTTTTTGTTTTACGATACAAAGTGTAAAAAAAGTAACGCACTTAAAAAAAACTTTTACTTAGTGCTAATCTCCTAGTCTTTCCCGATCTAATGATACTAAACATGTATATAAAGCATTAATACCGAGTCTTAAAAAACTCTGAAAACTTTGGCCCCCGTAGCATTTTTACACTGTTTATTTAAATATAAGTGATGAATTTGTGCATATAAAATTAATAATCATACTCAAATATTTCACTATAAGATGACAATGATCCTTCGATAACAAACAAATATTTTTTTATTTTTTTAAAGAAAATATCATGAGGATTTATGAAATATCAAAATGTAAATAATTTGTACTTATATTAAAAGGTGAAATACATTTTATTGAAGTATTTGTAGTTAAAGTTTAAACTTACAGTTTTTATTACATATTTATATAAAAGTAGTTATTTACTTAATTTTTATTTTCAGTAAAATAATCAGTACAATCTATTATATCAAGAACCTCTTCCAGGTGTTCGTTTTCAGAAGTTTTTGTATAACTGCTCCACCATTTCTTTCTTATCGTTGATAGAGCAGGATCAGAAGACAACAAGAGATAATTTATTAGATCCTGATTTTGCGATTTTCTTGAGCATTTTCTGGTATTAAATAGTTGGATATACTTGAAATCTGAATTCCGCGCTTCCTGGGCCTCTTCTGTCAGTTCACCAAGTGGGAGAAGATTTGATTCAATTATTTCACGACCATGTTGAAGTACTTTATGAACTGTTGGTGTAATTTCTTTCCAGTGATACAAATGTCGTATACGAGTTAACGCGTTGAGGGCATAGCAATGAAATTTTTCAGCATTTATTTGATATTTGCTATTTATTGCCGATAATATTACGTAACATTTACGAAGAACTTCCTCATCAATTCCAGTAATCTTTGAAGTTGTTTCATAATTTTCAAAGAATCGCCTGGCCGTATTACCATCGTTTGTACTGCCATATCCTACAAGTGGTTTGTCTATGTTTAGACCCGTCATAGTTTTGAATTCTTCCTGAATCCTTTTTTTTTCACTGGATCTCATTTCAATCAGTTCCTTATTATTTCTCACGGATTTTAGCTGATTATCAGGTATATTCCTATATTTCAGATCATATGCTATATGTAGCATAAATTCTAAAAATCGGATACGTGCATGTAGGGGCGATATACCAAATTCCAGAACCTCTTGATTAATTGCAGTACTAGCTGATGCATCTTCTGAAGTTTGTAGAAATTCCGATTTCTTCTTTCCGCATAATGAGCATTTCCAAGTTGAATGGGTTTCCGTTATAGCGTTGCTTACTTTTCCATCTATCATTGTCAATTGAAGCTCAAAATTTACATTAATCAAATATCCATGTATGTCTATGCAGACTGGACTCAAATTGTCTATTGAATATTTGATATCATCAACCCAATTTTTTGTGCTTGCTGCATTTTCTTTTAAATATTCGAATCTGATCGGTCTGCAAAATGCCTTTGATCCTGGAGATGTGTTAACCCACACATATTCAGTACGCTCTTTTGATGTGGATGGTTCAGAACGATTCTTTCTTAATCTTAGTGGTACTAGGGATGCCATAAAAACGCTTCTGTAGTCATTTGTGTTCTGATGAGATGTTGATTGTTTGTATTCCGGTAATCCAGATAAACCGTCACATCCCCATTTACATATTAAAGTTAAGTCCTTGTTGTCAAGTTTCTTGGCTTCTTCTTCAGACAATGTAGTAGATATCAGCCTTGATGCCGTATTTTCCAATAATTTTGATAAATCCACAGATGCACTTTCGTCTCCTATCACGTTTGTTGGTATTAAGTTTTTTTTGGTTTTTAATAACGCATTATATCCTGGTAAAATTGAGTGTCCTTTGTCTCGTAATGCCTTACAGAGTTTAATATATTTATTTTTACTCAATTTCAACTCGAGCATAAGAGCAAGTGCTTCTTCCTCCGAAAATTCTGATTGAGAAGAAGGAGTTGGTATACTCTTAATAATTCGCTTAAGACGTTTAGGAGAAGCCTCTGGGAGAATATCTGCTATTTGTTTAGCTTCAGCTGGTTGATTATTTCGTTTGAGCACTTCCTTAAAGGAATCTTTGATTTCAGTATCCGAATGAGTAGAAAGAACTTCGGATAATCGCATCTTTTTAGATCTTTCTCCGAGATCATCATAGTTTTTTAGAGGGGCTCCAGCACCAGAAGTTTTAAGCTCAATTGAGTCCTTCAGCCAGTCTTTAAATTTAGATTCAAATCTTTTTAAACAGTAATTAACCGACTTAATTTTAAGTTCAAATAACTTTACAAATTTTACGACTTTGTCTTCCTCACTATTGAGAATCATGGAGTTAGTTTGACTTTTAGCATATCGCATGATTATTTTAATTTTTTCTGCTCTCGAACTGCTTGGTTGTTCAAAAAGAATATCGCACAACACTTTAAATTCCAATGTTATAGCCATGATGTTTTAACTGTTAATAGCAGTTACATTTAAAACTTTCTTTTTTATATTAAAAAAAAACATTTTTTATATATACCTGTATCCAAAGAATAATAAAGAAATCAATGAATTAATGTATTTTTTACCTCTAAAAATAGGTGCATATATAACTCAACCAATATGTGCGTCTCGTAAAACCTACCTGTATGGAGGTGAGTAACCATATCCTTTCTGACCATTATGAAAAACCCAAGTTGTAACAATTTTTACCTATTGCATTAACTTTCACATTAAAAAACATTTTATAACCTTAACATAATTTTGCAATTTTTTCAAATACACCAATTTTAAATACCGGAAAAATGCCTTTAAATCTTATTTTAAATAAATTGTCACACTGTTACTATAAAAGTACTCTTCTAATTAAACTTTTGCTACAAATTATGTATATATTACCTTTACACTGTTATCAAAATCGGTGCCTTACTCGTACTTACTTATTTAGAATCTTTTACTAAAATTTTATTTTTTAGCTTGGAACAAAAGGCAAAATCGAATAAAATTTTTTTAAGTCATTCTTATAATGTTTTCTTTAAAAAAATAAAAAACTATTTATATCTTTTTGAAGAAAATATTTGTTTATTAGCGAAGGATCATTGTCATCTTAAAAATAGTGAAATATTTGAGTATGATAATTAACTTTATATGCACAAATTCATCACTTATATTTAAATAAACAGTGTAAAAATGCTACGGGGGCCAAAGTTTTCAGAGTTTTTTAAGACTCGGTATTAATGCTTTATATACATGTTTAGTATCATTAGATCGGGAAAGACTAGGAGATTAGCACTAAGTAAAAGTTTTTTTTAAGTGCGTTACTTTTTTTACACTTTGTATCGTAAAACAAAAAAAATTGTTTTTCTGCTTTTTTAAGGAAAATATTTTTAATCTTTGATATTCTGTGGAAATGACATGGATAAAGATATTACAATGAAATTTTGTAGTAATGTAGACCAATAAGATGTAAAAGCAATAGACTAAAAAAAATTCCCAATTTTAACTTAAAAATTCCCCAATTCCCAACTGGGGAAAAAGGTGTTTCAAAAAATGAGTTTTTTTACAAATATGGCAACACTGTCTCTATTTGCAGCGCGTTTCAGAAAAAACTTTTCTAATCAATAACAGATATATTGGAAAATATGAACATTATAATTTTTTTCAAATCGGTGCTTTGCCTTTTGAGAAATTTTTGTTTAAACTAATTTTTTTTTTTACAAATTGCCATTTTTTGGAGAGGACATGTGCGAGGACCAAAAGTCCAATTAGCAAGAAATTTGTTTTATACGCATTCTCATTATGTTTTCTTTTAAAAACTTTAAAAATCTTTTTATGTTTCTTAAGAAAATATTTTTTTATTAGTGAAAAAATATAGCTATCTTTTGGGGAAAAACTAAAAAAAAAGCGAAATTTTTTGTAAGTTTCAACTTTGAATATTTTTAACTTTTAAACAAAAGAAGATTTCTATAACTAACTTGCACAAAAATTATTCAGAATTTTATTACAAATTTAAAGAATATTCTTAAAAAATTTTTGGTCCTCAGATGCGTCCACCAGATCAAAAAAAGCTTAAAAAAAGAGGTAAAAAATCAACCTAAAAATTCCTTTTTACCCAAATATCTCGAAATCCAAAGGAGATAACCTACACATTTAAGCGTATTTTTTGTAGATCTTCTCAAGGACAACTTAAGTTTAAAATTTCTTTTCAATCCATACATAAATGGATTTTTGGCGAATTTTTAAAAAAGTCGAACACCCGAGGTGACCAACTTTGAAGGTCCATCAATCACTCTCCCGACCCCTCATGGACCAGTGCTTTTAAAAACCAACTCGAATACTCCTTGACTATCACCATGTCAAATTTCATTCAAATATCTCCAGTCGTTCAAAAGTTAAAGAATTATTTCCAAAAAAAAGCGTCCGTAAACCACTGTGCCATGATTGAAGAAATGTATTCTATTCAGACCCACGATTGAAGAAATTTATTCTATAAAGACCCACGATTAAAGAAGGTTCTTCTATAAAGGCCCATGATTGAAGAAATTTATTTTTTTAAGACCTACGATTGAAGAAATTTATTCTATAAAGACCCACGATTGAAGAAATATCTATTATTAAGTCCCATAATTGAAGAAATTTCTTCTAAAAAAAAACTACAATTGAAAAAAATTCTTGTATAAAGACCCACGATTCAAGAAATTTCCTCTATAAAAATCCAGGATTGAAAAAATTTCTTCTATAAAAAACCACTATTAAAAGAATTTTGTCTATAAAGTCCTACGATTCAACACTAACAGACAATTGTTTAAAATGTAGCAAATGCAATAATAACAGAAAACTGTTAATACAAATCTAACAACATTTTTAACATTTACAGCAGAGAACCTATTTTCTACGCAGTCTCTCCCACTCAGTTATAAAGATTGAGAAACCATGTTAGTTTCTGTAAGGATTTTATCCAAAAACAGTTGGAGGAGAATACTAACTTCCTCCAGCTGTTTTTGGATAAAATCCCTACAGTAGTTAAAAATTTTTTGTGGGGAGATTTACACATGCAAATGTTTGTGTAAATATACACACATAAATATATTTGAAATGTTGCTACATCAAATAACATCTGTTGACTCTGTACAAATACTTTGGAATATACTTTGGATAATTCAATTCATGGAGAAGAGTTTGATGTATAAATATTAAGTGTTTGAAGGCAGGAAACTTTAGTTGCAGTTTAACTTCCGACGGTTTCGTAGTGAAATAAAATTGGAATAGTGAAGAAGGTGAAAAAAAAAAAAAATATTGAAGTGAGAAAGGAATATTAGAAAAAGTATTTATTATAAAAAGGAAAGGGATAGAACCCATGAAGTATAAAAATATAAAAAATTCTCAAAAAGTGTCATTAATTACCTGAATTTATGCGGAGAATTAAATATTCTGTTCAAATATTCTTGATAAATGTAATGTAATTTTTAAAAATTTAAAAAGAAATATATTTAAATGTAAGAATATGTCTATGCCAAAAAGTATTTACTCAGTATTAAAGTAATAGTAATGATATAAAAAATGACAAATGTTTTAAAGTATGAAAATATAATATATTATACATTAATTTTATGTAAAATTATACAAGTGATGAAATATGAGTTAAAAATATAATAAAATATCACGAGTTATTAAATCCTTAAGAAGAATTTTAAGAAAAATGTGATCAAAAAAATTTGTAACTGAAAAGAAATGTAAAGAAATGTAAATTAATTCAGAAAAAATTTATTGGACTGTGAACAAATGTTTTAAAAACACAATAAAATATCTCAAAATAGTAAATGTTCAAGAAAATTGATGCGATTTACTTAAAATTTTAACAAAAATATAATCAGAAAAAAAATAGAGTCTAAAAATGGAAAGAGGTTCAATGCTTTAACATGCAACTTTTAAGGATGTTTTCTTTACCTTTTTCGTTGTTCAAAATATAATGAAAAAGTTTTGAAATATTAACAAAACCATAAAAAAAGAAAAGTCTTAAAAAAGTAAAAAGATAATATAAAAAAGTTTTTATGAAAAATTATAAAAAAAAATTTAAGAGTTTGTTTGAATATTTAAGTGCCATATAAGGATAAAAGCCAGGCGGCTTTAAATTATATAACATAAATTGAAAAAGTGAAATTTTACTCATTTTTTTACAAAATTACAAAAATATTTCTTGGCGTATGTTAAGACTTTGAAAAGAAAATTGTTTTTAAGTTTAAAAATATGAAATATTATTCAAAAGAATAAATCAAAAAGTGATTAAACAATACTTATGAAGAAACAATTGAAAAGAAAATGTGAAAGGCATATCAACAAAATATTAGTACAATTTGTCTTTAGCCTCAAAATAGGCAACAGTTTCCAATATTATCTTATCGCAAGCGGTTTGGAAAACAACGGTAGATGAGAAATTTTCAAAAAACTTCCTACAAAAATAGGAAATTTTTGCACAAAATATATATAAAAATTAAAATTTTTAGACAAATTTCATGTAAAAGTAGAAAATTTTTGAAAAATGTCCTAAAAAATATGAAATTTTTTTAAAATTTCCTGTAAAAATAAGAAATTTTTGAAAAATTTAATATAAAAATAAAAGATTTATTAAAAATTTCCTATAAAAATAAGAAACTTTTGAAAAATTTCCTAAAAAATTAGAAATTTAAAAAAAAAATTCCTATTAAAATCAAATATTTTTGAAAAATTTCCTATAAAAATAAGAATTTTTTTTAAATTTTTCTTGAAAAAACAAGAAATTCTTGAAAAATCTTCTATAAAAAGAAGAAATTTTTGAAAAATTTCCTATGAAAAAAAGAATTTTTCAAAAAATTTGCTATAAAAATATGAAATTTTTGAAAAATATCCTATAAAAATAAGAAATTTTTAAAAAAATTCCTATAAAAATAAGAAATTTTTGAAAAATTTCCTATTAAAATAGGAAATTTTTGAAAAATTTCCTAAAAAAATAGGAAATTTTTGAAAATTTTTCTTATAAAAACCAGAAATTCTTGAAAAATTTCCTATAAAAATAAGAAATGTTTGAAAAATTTCCTATTAAAAGAAGAAATTTTTAAAAAATTTTCTTATAAAAATAAGAAATTTTTTAAAAATTTCCTATAAAAATAAGAAATTTGTGAAAAATTTCCTTTAAAAATAGGAAATTTTTGAAAAATTTCCTATAAAAATAAGAATTTTTTGAAAAATTTCCTATCAAAATAAGAAGTTTTTGAAAAATTTCCTACAAAATTAATAAATTTTTCAAAAATTTCCAATAAAAATAAGAAATTTGTATAAAATTTCCTATTAATATAAGAAATTGTTTAAAAATGTTCCTATTAAAATTAGAAATTTTTGAAAAATTTTCAATTAAAATAACAAATTTATGAAAAATTTCCTATAAAAATAAGAAATGTTGAAAAATTTTTTATAAAAATAAGAAATTTTTGAAAAACTTCCTATAAAAATAAGAAATTTTTCAAAAATTTCATTTAAAAATAAGAATTTTTTAAAAAAATTCTTATAAAAATAAGAAATTTTTGAAAAATTTCCTATAAAAATATAAAAAATTTTTGAAAAAATTCATATAAAAATATAAAAAATTTTTGAAAAATTTCCTATAAAAATAAGAAATTTTTGAAAAATTTCCTATAAAAATAAGAAATTTTTGAAAAATTTCCTATAAAAATAAGAAATTTTTAAAAAATTTCCAATAAAAATAAAAAATTTTTGAAAAATTTCCTATAAAAATAAGAAAATTTCCTATAAAAATAAGAAATTTTTGAAAAATTTTCTATAAAAATAATTAATTTTTGAAAAATTTTCTATAAAAATAAGAAATTTTTGAAAAATTTCCTATAAAAATAAGAAATTTTTGAAAATTTCCTATAAAAATAAGAAATTTTTGAAAAATTTCCTATAAAAATATGAAATTTTTGAAAAATTTCCTATAAAAATAAGAAATTTTTGAAAAATTTCCTATAAAAATAAGGAATATTTGAAAAATTTCATATAAAAATAAGAAATATTTGAAAAATTTCCTATAAAAATAAGAATTTTTGGAAAAAATCATATAAAAATAAGGAATTTTTGAAAAATTTCCTATAAAATAAATAATTTTCTATAAAAATAAGAAATTTTTCAAAACTTTCTTATAAACATAAGAAAAATTTCCTATAAAAATATAAAAAATTTTTGAAAAATTTCATAGAAAAATATAAAAAATTTTTGAAAAATTTCCTATAAAAATAAGAAATTTCTAAAAAATTTCCTATAAAAATAAAAAATGTTTGAAAAATTTCCTTTAAAAATAAGAAATTTTTGAAAAATTTTCTATAAAAATAAGAAATAAATAAAATAAGAATTTTTTAATAATTTTTCTTATAAAAACAAGAAATTCTTGAAAAATTTCCTATAAAAATAAGAAATTTTTGAAAAATTTCCTATTAAAAGGAGAAATTTTTGAAAAATTTTCTTATAAAAATGAGAAATTTTTTAAAAATTTCCTATAAAAATAAGAAATTTTTGAAAAATTTCCTTTAAAAATAAGAAATTTTTAAAAAATTTCCTGTCAAAATAAGATATTTTTAAAAATTTTCTATAAAAATAAGAAATTTTTAAAAAACTTCCTATAAAAATAAGAAATTTTTAAAAAACTTCCTATAAAAATAAGAAATTTTTGAAAAATTTCCTATAAAAATAAGAAATTTTTGAAAAATTTCCTATAAAAATCAGAAAATTTTGAAAAATTTCCTATAAAAATAAGAAATTTTTGAAAATTTTCCTATAAAAATAAGGAATTTTTGAAAAATTTCCTATTAAAATAAGAAATTTTTGAAAAATTTCCTATATGAGTAAGAAATTTTTGAAATATTTCCTATAAAAATAAGAATTTTTTAAAAAATTTCCTTTAAAAATATGAAATTTATGAGAAATTTTCTATAAAAATAAGAAATTTTTGAAAAATTTTCTATAAAAATAAGAAATTTTTGAAAAATTTCCTATAAAAATAAGAAATTTTTGAAAAATTTCCTATAAAAATAAGAATTTTTTTTTAAATTTTAGTTAAAAATGGTACATTTTTTTCAAAATTTCCTATAAAAATATATAGAAAATTTTTGATAAAGATACTATTTTCATCAAAGTTAAAATATTATAAACAAGTAAAAAAGTGCTATAGTCAGTCAGGCCCGACTATACGATAGCCTTCACCCCTAAGGTCTGCGTAAAGACAAATATTTGCAAAATTAAAAAAAAACTTATATATTTAAGCTGTTTTCGTCATTTGGACTTATGTGAGAGCTGGGGTCAAATTTATACCGATTATCTCGAAATTTAGCAAATTGAAAATTATGTGTGCAAAAATTAAACTCAAAATTCTTATTATCTTCAGATTTACAAGCGTTTTCCTGATGTAGTTCTATGACAAATATTTCTTTGCGTTATATACATAAGCACAAAGTTATAATACCCTCTCCACCTATGGCGGTGAAGGGTATAAAAACGATGTTTTAGTAAAAAAAATATTTATAAGTGGAATTTTTAATATACATAAATATTATATTTTGACAGATGTCTAAAAATATAAAAATAAATAAGTCATTAAAATTTAATATACAAAAATATATCAATTTTGTTTTCCTTGAAATAAAATTTTATGTAAAATATTTTGAAAATTATTTTATGTAAAATATTTTGAAAATTTAAATAAATTATCTTTGATTATTCATCAATAAAATAGAAATTAACAGAAGAAAAAAAACAATTTTTAAAAATTTATCGTCAGTTTTTAGTTCATATTGTACAGGGCGTATAAGTGATATTAATTAAGAAATATTTTGAAAATAATTTAAGAGCAAAGAAAATATTGAAAGAATTTCAATTTTTATAATCAATTTTGATACATTAGAGTTTTGGGTCTTCTGACAAATTTTACTCTCTTAACTTTTTTTTATAAAATTATTATAAAAATGCAATTTAAAGTTGAGGAATTTTTAAAACTGAATAAATTTATTCATTTTTTCAATTTCTTTGCAACAAAACTATATGCAACGGGACTATATTTTATCTAAAAATATAATGAATTTTATCTTCAATGATAAATGATGTTAAAATGTAAATATATAAATACTCGTGTATACATATCGCAGCTTAACTAAAGCTACTGCCAAAAATTCAACAATTTATTTTAATTTCTTAGTTTTTAGTATATGGGACGTATGATTGATATTAATTCATATATTTTTTTGGAAAAATAATTAATAGTTCTTAAAAGTTTGATATAAACTCAGAGTTTGATGTAGATTTGAATACGTTAGACTAAAGACTTTAATATTAAATTTATCAAACAAACATTTTTTGCAAATAGGTATATTAAAAGAAAGCTTAAAGTTGAGAAATATTTCAGAGCAAGGATTTTCAAGTCTGTCTTTTGTAAGATTTTTCTTATTTTAAATTGGTAACCAATATTTCTCATTTAACTCTGTTAAACATTAATTGTCTAGAAATTAATAGCATCCAATTTTTTTTTGATGTCATTTGACAAATCTTAAAACTCAAATTTCCAATAAAAAGTCATAAAATTTTTGATTTTGTCTGGTTTTTTGTAATAAAAAATTTAATAACCTCTTAACGTTGTTCAGTTTTTATTGAAACACGTGTAATAGACGTTTAGACTAAATAAAATAATTTCTCCAGAATTTAATATTTTATGTATTAAAATACTAACTTTTTATAGAAATGACTAGACTGTATTAATGAAAACTTATAATTCAACAGAATCAACTTAAGACAATTAATGAACTTTATGATGGATTGAAAAGTTGTTTAAATTTACAGCAAACTTTTATTGGATTAATTAAAAGATGTCAAATTTTCTTTTAACTAAATAAAGAAAGTTGCCCTTAACTTTTTTTATTTATTTTTATTTAAGTATTTTGATCAAATTTTTAAGATTTGTCCAAATAATTTTATTAGGAATATGTTTTGTCCAAAGCGTAAAATTAAATAAATGAGCAGGAGCGGAATCGCCAAATTCGATATCGATCGTAATGTAATATACTTCAGAAACATTTGTATAGCATACTTTACGGATATGTTTAGATATAAAATTTTAGTAAACTTTTTGCAAAATAAATTACTTTGAAAATCCTTAGGGTATATTACAAAATATTTGCTTAGGGTATATTACAAAATATTTGCTTTGGCCCCTGGCATTGCTGAGGTCTTAGAAATTACTGCATACTTTAAGACTGAAATTTTATTTATCCGACATACCTTTTCAGGAAAATTTTTCAAAAAAAGACAACTTTTTAAAAATTTCTTATTTTTACAGGAAATTTTAAAAACTATTCTTATTTTTGTAGGTAAATTTTCAAAAATTTCTTAGTTTCATAAGGAAATTTTTTATTTTAGTAAATAAAATAATAATAAATAAAATAAAATTTCCTATAAAAATCAGGGGCAAAATTACCGCATTCGATATCGATCGAAATCTTAGATATTTTCAAAGCATTTGTATAGCATACTTTAAGGATAATCAAAATTATTTAAAAGATGCTCAGTTAACTTTACTTCTTTTGTAGTTATTTGCCAAAAAATGACCAATAGTAAAAGAGTTTTTAATTGAACTACATGTTTTTAAAAACGAATCAAAATGGATACCAAATTTCCATAAACTTTTTGCATCGAAATAACTTTGAACATCCCTAAAGTATACTTCGCAATATTTGCTTAAAAGTCTGAGTTTTCGATCGATATCGAATGCGGTAATGAATGATGTTTTGAAAAATTTCCGATAAAAAAAAATTTTTAGAATTTTAAATTTTCTATAAAAATAATGAATGTTTGATTTTATAAAATAACAAAATTTTTGAAAAATTTCTTATAAAAATAAAGTTTTGAAAAACTTCTTATAAGAATTAGAAATTTAAAAAAAAATTCCAATAAAACTAAGAAATTTGTTAAAAAATTTCATAAAAAATAAGAATTTTTTAAAAAAATTTCCTATAAATATAACATTTTTAAAAAATTTCCAATAAAAATAAGAAATTTTTTAAATTTTATGACAAAATTAAAAGATTTCATTTAGAAAATAAGACATTTTTTAAAAATTTCTATAAAAGTAAGAATTATTTTTTAAATTTCCTATAAAACCAGGAAATTTTTGGAAAAGTTTCCTATAAAAATAAGAAATTTTTTAAAAATTTCCTATAAAAACATAGAAAATTTTTGAAAAATTCAAAAATATAAATTTTGAAAAATTTCCTATAAAAAATAATTTTTTGAAAAATTTCCTTTAAAACTAAGAAACTTTTAATTTTTTTTTTATAAAAATTAGATACTTATGATTTTTTTTACATAAATATGGAATTTTAAACAAATTTCCTATAAAAATATGAAATTTTAAAAAATTTTTTTGTAAAAATTTCCTCTAAATATTAGAAATTTTTAAAAATTATCATTAAAAATAAGAAATCTATAAAAAAAATTATAAAAATTTCTTCTTTTTATATAAAATTTTTTCAAAAATTTCCTATTTTTATAGGAAATTTTTTAAAGAATTCTTGCTTTTATAAGAAAATTTTCAAAAATTTCTTATTTTCTAAATGAAATCTTTTAATCAGATTTTTAAAATGTCTTATTTCTATTGGAAATTTTTTTAAAAATGTTATTTTTATAGGAAATTTTCCAACAAATTCTTATTTTTTGTATGAAAATTTTCAAAAAATTCTTAGTTTTATTGGAATTTTTTAAAAATTTTCTTATTTTTGTAGGATACTTTTCAAAATTTTTTTATTTTCATATACATTTTTTTTTAAATTTGTAATTTTTATAGGAAGTTTTTCAAAATTTTTTTTATTTATATAAGAAAAAAAAATTCTTATTTTAAAAGAAATTTTTCAGAAATTTATTTATTTTATAGAAAATTTCATATTTTAGAAAATTTCATATTTTAGCAAATTTCATATTTCAGAAAATTTCATATTTTATAAAATTTCATATTTTAGAAAATTTCATATTTTAGAAAATTTCATATTTTAGAAAATTTCATATTTTAGAAAATTTTATATTTTTGAAAATTTCATATTTTAGAAAATTTCATACTTTAGAAAATTTTATATTTTAGAAAATTTTATATTTTAGAAAATTTTATATTTTAGAAAATTTTATATTTTTTATATTTTTATAGAAAATTTCATATTTTAGAAAATTTTATATATTTTATAGAAATTTGTATTATTGTTTAAAACTTCGGATTTTTATAGGAAATTTTATTTTATTCAGTACGCAAATAAAAAATTTCCTTAAGAAAATAGAAATTTTTTGAAAATAAGAATTGTTTTAAAAATTTCCTATAAAAATAAGAAATTTTTAAAAAATTTTTTCGTTTTTGAAAAATTAGAAATTTTTTAAAAATTTTCCCGAAAAATATGTCGGATGTTTGAAATTTCAGCCTCAAGATATGCAGTAATTTCCAAGACCTTAGTAATGCCAAGGGCTAGATCGCTGCATTCAATATCGATCGAAAACTCAGACTAATAAGCAAATATTTTGTTATATACCTTAAGGATTTTAAAAATAATTTATTTTGCAAAAAGTTCAATAAAATTTGATATCTAGAAATATCCGTTTGTGTGATAAAATATTTAGTTTAAATCAAGTTCTTTTACTACTTTTTCTAATTTTGACAAATATGTTTTAATGTAGTGGACCTTATTATTCAGATTATCCTAAAAGTATGCTATACAAATATTTCAGAGATATCTTACATTTCGATCGATATCGAATGCGGAGATTAGGAAGCTTAATTTCACGCTGTGGACAAAAAATACTCAAAATAAAATTATTTAGACAAATCTTTAAAATTTTATCAAAATATTTAAAAATAGTAGGTACTTTAATAAAAAACAAAGTTTAAGGCAACTTTTTTATTTAGTTCAAAGAAAATTTGACATCTTTTAATTAATCCAATAAAAGTTTGCAGTTAACAAATTCTAAAGGTACGGTCAGACTCATTAAACATTTAAATCAAATATTTTGAGTAAAATATTGTCAAAACAATATAATAAAAAATTTGTGGTCACACTTGCACATTTATTTGACGATTTTTATTTGATAAAATACAGAAAAAATACGTTCAAAGTATAAACAAAAAAACACGTTTTATTTATGGTCACACTGAAGATTAAATATTTTCCCAAAAAATATTTGATCAAATATTTTCAAAACAAAATTGTGTATCTAGCAATTTGGTTCTCATATTTGAGTTGTTGTTTCTCAAATTTGATGTTGTTGTTTCAGTTTTAATAGTAAACAATAGAAATGCTCAGCTGTTATTTGCCCCTGTTTGATGTTACAAAAATTTTGTAAGATTAAATAATTATTTGATCAAAATTTAATAAAATATTTGCTCTTGCGTGGTCACATTAGGAAAATTTTTATTTGCTGGCAAATGATTTTGTTTTGTTCAAATCAACATGTTTCTTGTTTGAACCTCAAAAATATTTTGTGGTCAGACTACGAGGATTAAATATTTTATAATTTCGATTAAATGTTTAATCAATGTGACCGTAGCTTAACAACTTTTCCATCCATTATGAAGTTTGTTAATTGCCCTAAGTTAATTCTGTTCAATTGAAAGTTTTCATTAATACAGTCTAGTCATTTCTATAAAAAGTTCATTTTTTAATACTTTGGACATTAAATTCTGAAGAAATGATTTCATTTATTCTTAATGACTCTTCCACGTGTTTCAATAAAACAATGAACAACGTTAAGAGGTTATTATATTTTCGATTACAAAAAACCAGACAAAATCAAAAATTTTATTACTTTTTATTGGAAATTTGAGTTTTGAAATTTGTAAATTGACATCAACAAAATATAATGCTATTAATTTATATTTAATAGTAGATAATAAATGTTTAAAAGAAATAAATGAGAAATATTTATGGTTACCAATTTAAAATTAAGAAAATCTAACAAATAACAGACCTTGAAAATCCTTGCTCTAAAATATTTCTCATATTTGAACTGTCTTTTAATACACCAATTTGCAAAAAATGTTTGTTTTATAAATTTTGTCCTAAAGTCTTAAATCTAACGTATTTAAATCTATATAAAACTTTAAGCTTATATCTAACTTTTGAGAGCTATTAATTATTTAACAAAAAAATCCATGAATTAATATCAATCATACGTCCCATATGCTAAAAACTAAGAAATTAAAATAAATTATTGAATTTTTGACAGTAGCTTTAGTTAAGCTGCGATATGTATACACGAGTATTTATATATTCATTATGTTAACATCATTTATCATTGAAGATAAAATTCGTAATATTTTTAGATAAAATATAGTCACGTTGCCTATAGTCTTGTTGCACAGAAATTGAAAAGATAAATAAATTCATATTCAGTTTCAGTTTTAAAAAATCCTCAACTTTGATTTGCATTTTTGTAATGATTTTATAACAAAAACAAGTAAGAGTGTTATATTCGGCTGTGCCGAATCTTATACACCCACCATCAAGTTGTGTTAAATTTAGAAACATATCTCATATATCTACAAGGGTGCAGCTAATTCAAAATCTGGAAAAAAACTGAAAAAATCGCTAAGCTAATTGGTATTGTTGGTAAAACCTTTGGACTAAATTCGGTTGCCGTAGCTTTATAGTTCAACATTTAAAAATATTTTAGTGGTTTCCCCAGTATTTACTTTAATCAAAATTCGGTCTCATAACCGGGTATAGTTTTACATTAATAAGTTGTTAAATACTTTTCGTTGTGCTTAATATGCAGTTAGGCTAAACACGTTAATAGTAATACGACAGGTCCATATATTTCGTTAGGAGTTCCTAATGCATTCATCATATATAAAGTCTGGGCTGAAAATTGATTGATGTCTATCTAATTTCATAGGTGCAATCTTAATATCATGAATGTACCTCCAAATCTTTTTGATTGGAGATATAAAAAGGGGATGTTATGTATATAAGAATTATAGCCAAATGGTGACCGATTGTAACAAAATTTTACACACTGGCTGGTATATATATAGAGCTTTTTCTTGCAAAATTTATTGGCCATAGCTATCATAGTTTCAAATTTTATAGCTTTTAACTGGCCTTTGCTAAAATTTTTGGTTTTCGTGAGTGTTGTTTATTTATATGAAAGCTAAAATCAAATATGGATTGGTTCCTATAAAATTTGATAAACTGATCAAATATTGCATAAAACTTCCCTATTTTAAATATAATCGTCATAGCTATTACAATTGTATTCAATTTATCAGCATTAATGTGTTTCCCGGGGAAGGGTTATATGGGAGCTCTAACTAATTTGAAACCGATTTTGTCCATTTTCAATACACATGTTTTTCAAGACATCCAAAATACCTTTGTGAAATTTTGTCCCTCTAGCTCTTTTCGTTAAGGCGCTATCGTGCTTTTATCTGACGGACAGACAGACATAAGCAACCTTTTCTCTATGTATTTTTGTGTTTCCATAAGTTTTTTATATGGGAGCTATGGTCAAATGGTGACCGATTGTAACAAAATTTTGCACACTGGCTGGCATTCACATAAAACTTTATTTTGTAAAATTTTGTTGCTGTAGCCCTTTTCGTTAAGGTGCTATCGCGCTTTTATCTGACGGAAAGACGGACATAAACCCCCTTTTCTTTTTGTATTTTTGTGTTTCCGTAAGTTTTTTATATGGGAGCTGTGGTCTAATGGTGACCGATTGTGACAAAATTTTGCACACTTGTTGACATTGACATAAGACCTCTTCGTGCTAAATTTAGTGATTGTATATGTTAAAGTTTTAGATTTATTGGCATTTAAGTGTATTTTAGGTGAAGTTTTGGATGTTTCCGTAAGTTTTTTGTATGGGAGCTATGACTAAATGTGAACCGATTTTGACGAAATTTTACATGCTGCCTAGAGCTTACGCAAGACTTCTATATACCACATTTTATCATAGCTATTATAGTTTGTTATTTATTAGCAAATAAGCGATTAGCCTAGACGAGGCTATACGGGAGCTATGGTCAAATGTTAACCGATTTTGCCCAAAATTTTTTTAGAGATGAAGAATGTTTTTGCTAAGTTTCAGTGAGCTAGCTCCTTTCGTTTGGGCGTTATCGTGGTTTCAACAGACAGACAGACAGACGGACAGACAGACGGACATCGCTCAATCGTCTTAAAATTTCAAAAGGATTCAGAATATATATCGTTTTTGGTTTTTGAGCCAATATTAAAGAAATTACAAACGGAATGACAATCTCAATATACCCCCCATTCTTTTTGATGGTGGGTATAAAAATTTAAGAGAATAAAATTTATAACAAAACCTAAAACTCTAGTATATAAAAATTAAAATTTATTCCATAAATTGTTTATTGTTAAATTTTTTTCCAAAAAATTCTTAATATTAGTTATACGCCCTGTATAATATGAACAAAGAACTCTAGATGAATTGTTTAAATTTGTTATACCCTTAACCACCATAGCACAGTGGGAAATTACGGCCAAAACCCCCAAAAATGTTTTTAATTCTTTTTGAGAAATTTTAGTGCCAGATTAGCGCTGACATTTCAAAACATGTAATCGTAATTTTTTATCATACTGCATTGCCTACTAAGGCTGTAATAATTCCTCAAAGTTTGAATATTTGTTTATATGTTCGTAATAAAATTATTTGTATATTTGAACGCATATATAAAATTCGCTTAATTTTGGAATACGTGTACAATTTTGACTTTTTCTTTCTTGAATTAAAAAGTAGATAGCTTTAACTAATCAACAGCGCTTATTTCAATATCTTTTGACCTATGCTTCATCTAGAAATCTAGCGGTTAAAACAACCATAAAAAATTAAAAAAAAAAAAATTTAATACAAAGTTTGATAGACCGCGAATTTTTTTTAGAGATTTTTAGAGGTTGAAGCCGAACACTCTCTAATAGCTGAAGTCAATCATTATTAAGCCCAATGAATTTCATATCCATTTGCATCCCATTTCAAGAATTATAATGTTTTTAGTAACACCCCTTTTTCACAATTTTTTGCAATTTATCGCTAAAAAAATCACTACTTGAAGTGAAATATAGGCGTGATGTAATATTTTTATGAAATTTTCTTTAGTTTCCTTTCTAATTCTATGCAAAATTTATATATAAAGATAAAAAACAACAAAATTTTTAATTTTGAATGACTTTTGTATAATTTATTTAAGTATATAGGTGGTGGTCACATAATTGTGGACGCAATAAAAATTTTTAAATCTTCAAATTTAATATTATTCAAGAACTCGTAATTTTTTTTATAAAAATATTCAATGTTTAGAGTTTTTCTGTAGGTTTGTTAAAAGCATACAAAATCAGGTTTTAAGCTCATAGTATGAACCCAATATCTCTGAAAGGAGATATCCGATTTTGTCAAGTCATGTCTCGTAGAATAGGTATTCTTTTCATATATTATCCTATTTAAGTAGCATGTTTAGTAGTCCAGTTTTATGTGACCACAGACTTTATATTTTCTTAAAAAAATTATTTCAGTTTAACTAAGGGTATATTATTTATATACACTAAAAATTTCAAATACAAAAGTCAATAAATGACCAAGTTATTGAGTTTTGGCCGTATTCTCCCACTGTGCATAGGTGGAAAGGGTATTATAAGTTTGTGCTGATGTATGTAACGCACAGAAATATTTGTCTTAGACCCACCATTTAGTATACCAATAGGCTTAGAATCACTTTCTGAGTCGATTTAGCGATGTCCGTCCGTCTGGCTGACTGGCTGGACCCCCAGTAAACCTTGTAATCAAACTACAGGTCGCAATCCTAAAGATAATTTTATGAAATTTGGCACAGATAATTTCTTTGATAATGGGACCATAACTATTGAAATTCTTCAAAATCGGTCCATTATAAATGGTACCTTCCATAGGTCCCACTTCCCGGAATTGATATATTGGTCACAAATAACAAATATTTTTTTAAGAAATTTAAAACAAATATTGCTTACGTAAACTTTAATCACTATATCAAATTTCGTTGAAATCGGTCCTCATTTCACGATAGATCCCATACAAACTCTTTCTTAAAAACGCACTAAATGAGACAAAAATTACTAAAACGCTCGTAAATCCAAATATAATGAAAATTTTAGCAACAACTGTAATTAACTTGCCAAATTTCGAGATAATCGGTCCACATTTAACCCTAGCTCTCATATAAGTCGAAATTACGGAAACAGCTGAAATATATAAGTTTTGAGAATATGTTTGTATGATGGCAAAATTTAGCAAATATTTTTCTTTATACAGAAAAAATAACACCTTCGATCTTAGTGGTGAAGGGTATAGTAAGGTCGGGCTTGACCGACTATAGCACTTTCTTACTTGTTTTTTCTTCAGTTGGTGGCTATTTTATTGATGAATAATGTAAGATAATATTAAAGTGCTTATTTCCTTGAATATATTTGAATTTAAAATTTTCAAAAAATTTTACATAAAATTTTATTTCAAGGAAAACAAAATTGATATATTTTTGTCTATTAAATTTTAATGACTTATTTATTTTTATATCTCCTAAATGGAAAATTGTATGCAAATATTTGTAGACATCTGTCACAAAATAACAATTTATTTAGTACATTTAAAATTTCATTTATAAATAATTAATGATAAAAATATATTTGTATTCCTGGAATTAATTTTCCTACAAACTTTAAGTTATTTGAAATTTAAATTTTAAAGTAAATATTTGTATACTTGAGCATCTTTATTTATTGTATTTAAACTTTGTTAAAAATTACACCTTAATTTCAATTCTCCCAAGAATAATTTCAAAATTAAATTCACTTTAAAAGACAGTTTTGAAATAATATACACCCACATTCATACTCTTATATAAAAGTGTTTTCCTGAAAAATTTTCCGAAAATTACAAAGAGGAATAACATTTCTTTACAAATTAAAATTAAACCCACATAAATACTTAAGTACCTAAAAGTTTTTTACGTCTGTTTGAGAAATTCTTAAGTAATACAAACAAAATTTTAGCAAATGATGTTATAAAATAATTTCGCAAAAAAATTTACATATGAAATAAAGTTTCACATCCTTTTTTAAAAAGAAAATTAAAATGTTATGTGAAATATTCAACTGCATAGAAATCCACATATACATACACTAATAATCTCGTATATATGAGAATTTACATATGCGTTTACTTAAGTATGTAAATGTACAGAATTTGCAAATTTAAGTTAACGAAAGACATCAAGGATATAATCTAAGAGCCCAAGAGAGCTCAAAATAAAAAAGGCTAATATATGTTTATATAAGCAGCCAAGTAACAATTAAAGCCCAAGGCAATAATTTATCTCCAAATTTCTGAGTCTTGATTTTATTTCGAAATATACACGGATTAACTTTTTTATACTGCAGATTATATCTTCGAAAACCCATAAAACTAAACTGCAGCTAGATCATAACGAGATTACAACTAGAATAATACTAGACTATGATTACACCTTAATATGTGACAGTGCAGACCTAAAACCGACTGTAAAAGCCATTGGCTACAATCGTATTATTTTTCTGTTATCCTTGACTCCCAGTGGAGCATAGGGCCTCAACCATCCTTTTATATCGAACTCTATTGCGAGATGTTAGGCATACATCATTCCTTGAATAGTTTGCTGCCTGTAACTCCGCATCAATTGACCTTCTCCATGTTCTAGCAGGTGCACCAACACGACGGCCGCTTCCTTGTGGATTCCAACGAAGCGCTTGTCGAGCAATGTTGGTATTTGGCCTTCGAAGTGTGTGGCCTATCCATCGCCATTTCCGTTGACATACCTCTATAGAAGAAGGGATTTGGTTTGTAGCGTTTAGTAGATCTTCATTTCTAATGCGATTTGGCCACCATATATTAAGGATTTGCCGCAAGCATTTGTTTGCAAAGGTTTGTAGGCGCTTATCGATGGCATTTGTGCGTTTCCAAGTTTCGCAGCCGTAATACAAGATGGACTTGACATTCGAGTTATATATTCGTAACTTAGTTGTTGTTGATATTTGCCGAGATTTCCATATAGTTCGGAGAATGCCGAATGCAGATTTTGCCTTATTAATACGCGTTTCAATATCCTCATTGGCGCCACCAAACTACCAAGATAATTAAAGGTACCTACACATCCAATAACCTCGTTATCCACATTGATGTGTGGCGACGGGTTTGCGCCATAGCCTCCAGGCATAATCTTTGTCTTGGAAATATTGATTTCCAGCCCAGCTGCCCGAGATTCAACATTAATAGCGCTACCGTTTTCTTGAAGGTGAGCTGGTCTTTGACTTAGAAGACATACGTCATCGGCGTATTCCAAGTCCTCGAGTTACTTAAATGGTGTCCATTGGATACCACGTCTACCATTCAGTGCAGTGCGCATTATATTGTCGATGACAAGGATAAAAAGTATAGGTGATAATATACATCCTTGTCTTACTCCAGTAGTAACTTCGAACGGATTAGACAATGTACCTTTATGTAGAACCCGGCATTTAAAGTCCACGTACATTGCCCGAATTAAGTTCAGAATTTTCGTTGCCATGTTACGGTTTTCTAAAATTCTCCATAGATAGCACCTGTTGACACTGTCGAAGACCTTTATAAAGTCGATAAACGCTAGATAAATGGGGGTGCGAAATTCATTATATTGCTCCAGTACTATTCTTACTGTGTTGATTAGATTCAAGATCTATTCTCTCGGAACCCAAACTGATTTTCGCGTAGTGTTTCAGAAACTGCGTCAGACGTTCTACTCAAAATTACTCGATTCAAAATTACTACTTAGTATTTTGCTCGGTATTGGAAGAAGTGTTATTTCCCTGTAGTTATTGCAGTCTTTGGAGTCACTCTTTTTTGGTATTTTGACTAGTACACCTTCATTCCAGGAGGTTGGTAGAGCTTCTTCTTCCCATATTTTACGTACAAATGGGTGCCACAGTCTCGCCGATCCTTCAACGTCACATAAAATCATCTCCGCTGATATATTGTCATTGCCCGGGGCCTTGTTACGCTTAAGGCTTTTAATGGCATTCTTCACTTCTTGTTTTGTTGGTGGGCTGTCTGAAATTCCACTGAATAAACAGTCATGGTTGGTTTCATTTTGCACTTCCGTCAGCGCTTCTAATCCAATTGGGTTGTTTAATGTTGACTGGAAATGTTCCATCCATCGTATTAATTGTTCATCCGGGGTTGAGAGAAGTGTACCGCTACTACTCAGAATGGGACTATTGGTGTAGGTAGGTTTGCCACACAACGCCCTTGATATATTGTATAAGGTTCTCATGTTGCCTTTATTTGCAGCTGACTCAGCTTGGCTTGCTTGTTCATCTACCCACATTCTCTTGTCCCTCCTTACAGACCCTTTTATTCTGTTGGATAGGTCACGGTATATTGTGTTTGCATTTAGACTTGCTACAATCGAATTAGCTATTAAATTATTTTTAAGACGGCTATATTTAAGATTTAATAGAAACTGCTGTTCATGAGTGGTGCCAAAAAATCGCTCATTTATTTCAATATTCTTTGGTGTTGACAGCACTAAATCTGTTATTATCGCCAACAAAAATAGAAATTAGTTTATTCTTGGCTACAGCTACACCGGTGGTCGGTAGTCGTATGGCTGTGTCGGCGATAAAAATTTTTTTAACATTTGAATGCGTGTATTCTAATTTTGACAGGTTGTAGACCGCAGCCTGTAGCCGTGATTAACAAACGCTCCTGCTGTATCTATAAAGGGTGGATTAGTTGAACTTAGCGTGAGGCTGCCTTAACGGCCAACTTAACGTCTGACTTTAGAACAGTTATTGAACAACTTAACAACTTAAGACGTGCCATATTTAGACATAAACAATCAAAACAAAATATTTGCCGCCGGTGTTATACTTATTTGCCTGTACAAATAAACTTAGTATTTAGTCGTTCATATTTCAATTTATAAAATTTATTTCAAATTTTACTTTTTATACCCACCATCAAATAGAATGGGGGGTATATTGAGATTGTCATTCCGTTTGTAATTTCGTTAATATTGGCTCAAAAACCAAAAACGATATATATTCTGAATCCTTATGAAATTATAAGGCGATTGAGCGATGTCCGTCTGTCTGTCCGTCTGTCTGTCCGTCTGTCTGTTGAAATCACGATAACGCCTAAACGAAAGGAGCTAGCTCACTGAAACTTAGTAGAAATATTCTTCATCTCTGAGAAAATTTTGGTATTGAAATTGGGCAAAATCGGTTCACATTTGACAATAGCTCCCGCATAACCTCGTCTAGGCTAATCGCTTATTTGTTAATAAATGACAAATTATAGCAGCTATGATGATAAAATTTGGTATATAGAAGTTTTACATTAGCCCTAGGCAGCGTGTAAAATTTCATCAAAATCGGTTTATATTTAGCCATAGCTCCCATACAAAAAACTTACGAAAACAGCCTAAATTTCACCTAAAATACACTTAAATGCCAAAAAATCTAAAAGTATAACAGATATAACCACTAAATTTGGCACAAGAAAGTCTTATATCAATGCCAGCCAGTGTGCAATTTTGTCGCAATCGGTAACCATTTGACCTAGCTCCCATATAAAAAACTTATGGAAACACAAAAATACATTAAGAAAAGGTTGTTTATGTCCGTCTGTCCGTCAGATAAAAGCACTATAGCGCCTTAGCGAAAAGAGCTAGAGGATATTTTGGATATCTTGAAAAAGATGTGTGTTGAAAATGGACAAAATCGGTTCAAATTTAGTTAGAGCTCCCATATAACCCCGCCCCGGGAAACACACTAGTGCTGATAAATTGAATACAATTGTAATAGCTATGACGATTAATTTTAAAATAGGGAAGTTCTATGCAATTTTTGATCAGTTTATCAAATTTTATAGGAATCAGTTCATATTTGACTTTAGTTTTCATATAAAAAACACTCACGGAAACAAAAAATTTTAGCAAGACCAGTTAAAACCTATTAAATTAGAAACTATGATAGCTATGGCCACTAAATTTTGCAAGAATGAAGCTCTATATATAGCCAGTGTGTAAAATTTTGTTACAATCGGTCAACATTTGGCTATAATTCTTATATATATAAAATCCCCTTTTTATATCTACAATCAAAAAGATTTGGAGGTACATTCATTATATTAAGATTGCACCTATGAAATTAGATAGGCATCAATCAATGTTCAGCCCAGACTTTATATATGATGAATGCATTAAGAACTCATAACGAAATATATGGACCTGTCGTATTACTATTAACGTGTTTAGCCTAACTACTTGTTAAGGTAAAACTACACCCGGTTATGAGACCGAATTTTGACCAAAGTAAATACTGGGGAAACCACTAAAATATTTTTAAATGTTGAACTATAAAGCTACGGCAACCGAATTTAGCCCAAAGGTTTTACCAACAATACCAATTAGCTTAGCCTTTTTTTAAGTTTTGGTCCAGATTTTGAATTAGCTGCACCCTTGTAGATATATAAGATATGTTTCTAAATTTGACACAACTTGATGGTGGGTATATAAGATTCGGCACAGCCGAATATAACACTCTTACTTGTTTTTTTACTTGTTTGATTTGTTTATATTAAACAGCTGATATTATGGTGTTGTCAATAATGAGATATACGAACGTGTTACAGCGATTTTAGATTTTTTTAATCGCGGCTTTTTCGAAGAAGAAAAATAAATAAAATTGGCTGCAGAATAAAGAAGTAAGAAGTGCTATAGTCGGTCAAGCCCGACCATACGATACCCTTCACCACTAAGGTCAAAGGTGTTCCTTTTTCTGTATAAAGACAAATATTTGATAAATTTTGCCATCATACAATCATTTTCTCAAAACTTATATATTTAAGCTGTTTCAATCATTTGAACTTATATGAGAGCTAGGGTCAAATGTGGACCGATTATCTCGAAATTTGGCAAATTGATTACAGTTTTTAGAAAACGATGTATGCAGAAAAAAACTTACATTTGTCATTATTTTCATTTATGAGCATTTTAGTGATTTTTGTCTCATTTAGTGCGTTTTAATAGAAGAGTTTGTATGGGAGCTATGGTCAAATGTGGACCGATTTCAACGAAATTTGGTACAGTGATTTAAGCTTACTTTAAGCAGTTTTTGTTTTAAATTTCATAAAAAATATTGATATTTGTGGCCAATATAACAATTCCGGAAGTGAGATCAATGGGAGGTACCATAAATAATGGACCGATTTTGACCAATTTCAATGGCCATGGTTCTACTATCAAGAAAGTTATCTCTGCCAAATTATATTTAGAATCACGACCTGTACTTTGATTACATAGTTTACATTGGGTCCAGCCAGCCGTCCAGACGGACGGACGGACGGACTGATATCGCTAAATCGACTTAAAAAGTGATTCTAAGCCTATTGGTATACTAAAAGGTGGGTCTAAGACAAATATTTCTATGCGCTACATACATCAGCACAAACATATAATAAAAGCTTAAAAATGCGTTTAAATAACAACAAATGGAACTAAAGAAAGTTTACATACATATGTTATGCCGGTGTGTGTGTGCCTTACGGATGTGGCCATGTGTATTTTATTCGTATATGCATGTGTTAATAGAATCAATACAAAGTTTTTGTTTGTAAATGTGTGTAAATATTTTTTGTGAGGAAACAATTTTTTCTTGTTTTTTATTTACATTTATTTATTTTTACCTTGTGCTAAGGGCAAAGTGGGTACAAGTTAAAATCGATATATTAAAAATATAACAAAAAAATATTAAATTTGTTTTTGAACATTTAAACAATTTCTGGGAAAATAATTTGATAGAAAATGTCCTTTTACTGCAATTGTAAAAAAAGGTAAAATCATTAAATTTTCCTAGAATTTATCTACAGAATTTAATTAAAAAAAATTCAATTTAAAGTTAATTTACTAGAAATTGAATTAAAAAAATTTAATTTGACATTTGTATGAAGAATATTTTATTGTGCTATATAAAAAAATTGTTTAAGATATCGAGAGCCTATACTCAATACCGACTATTTATGAACCAAATATAATTTTTCTAAGGAGAGGCAAAATAATTTATTTCGGTAAATGTTTAATAAAATTTGACATCTAAACCTATCAGTTTGTTTGTCAAAACATTTAGTTTAAATAAAATTATTTTACTCCCAAGGAACTTTTGATAAATAAATTATAAAGTAGTGAAACTTATATATTGTGTATTATTTAGATTATACTAAAGGTATGCTATACAAATATTTCTAAAATATCTTTTACTAAAGCCTCTATATATACCCTTCACCAATAGGGGAAAAGGTATTATAAGTTTGTCATTCAGTTTGTTATGACAAACTTATTTGTAATTTTTTCATTATTCGTCTAAGACCCCATAAAAATTATACCGATCGACTCAGAATTGCCATGTCCGTCTGTCTGTTTGAAATTAAGTTTGTGGAGCTCCTGGTGGGTGTACCAGATATTAGATAATTTCCCTACGCAGCACGCTATTGAATTTCATTAAAATCGGTCCATAAACACCCGAGATATCGCTAAAATACTAAACTTCGATGACGAATTTAAAAATTTTTTTTAAAAAATGCAATTTAAAAAAAATTTGTAATTCTCATCGAATTTTGGCGATATCTCTGGTGTTTATATACCGATTTTGATCAAATTTATTAGCATGTTGCCCTGGAGTATTTTCTAAAATCTGATGTACATATAACTCAACATTTTTTTTTTTAAATACTGTTTTAAAACAAAAAAAAATTAATTTGTCGATATGTTTTGCTTTGGCGATATCTCGGTTACTGATCTACCGATTTTGATGAAATTCAATAGTGTGCTGCCTCGAATGATTTCCTAAAATTTGATATACAGTTCAAAGAAGTTTTTTTTTTTTAATACACAGTATTTAAAGAAAATTAAATTCGGTAATTTTCGGGACAACGAATTTTTTTGGCAATATTTTGAATATCGTTTTGCTTTGGTGAATTTTCATCATATCCGCAAATTGTCGAATTTTAAACAAAAAATAGTTTTTAAACAAATTAAAACAAGTAAGAGTGTTATATTCGGCTGTGCCGAATATTATATACCCACCATCAAGTTGTGTTAAATTCAGAAACAGGGGTTAGCTAATTTAAAATCTGGACCAAAACTGAAAAAATCGCTAAGCAAATTGGTATTGTTTGTAAAACCTTTGGACTAAGTTCGGTTGCCGTAGCTTTATAGTTCAACATTTAAAAATATTTTAGTGGTTTCCCCAGTATTTACTCTGATCAAACTTCGGTCTCATAACCGGGTGTAGTTTTACATTTATAAGTTGTTAAATACTTTTCGTTGTGCTTAATATGCAGTTAGGCTAAACACGTTAATAGTAATACGACAGGTCCATATATTTCGTTAGGAGTTCCTAATGCATTCATCATATATAAAGTCTGGGCTGAAAATTGATTGATGTCTATCTAATTTCATAGGTGCAATCTTAATATCATGAATGTACCTCCAAATATTTTTGATTGTAGATATAAAAAAGGGGATTTTATATATATAAGAATTATAGCCAAATGCTGACCGATTGTAACAAAATTTTACACACTGGCTAATATATATATAGAGCTTATTCTTGCAAAATTTAGTGACCATAGCTGTCATAGTTTCTAATTTAATAGCTTTAAACTGGCCTTTGCTAAAATTTTTGGTTTCCGTGAGTGTTTTTTATATGAAAGCTTAAGTCAAATATGGACTGATTCCTATAAAATTTGATAAACTGATCAAAAATTGCATAAAACTTCCCTATTTTAAATTTATTCGTCATAGCTATTAGAATTGTATTCAATTTATCAGCATTAATGTGTTTCCCGGGGCGGGGTTATATGGGAGCTCTAACTAAATTTGAACCGATTTTGTCCATTTTCAACACACATCTTTTTCAAGACATCCAAAATACTTTTGTAAAGTTTTGTCCCTCTAGCTCTTTTCGTTAAGGCGCTATCGTGCTTTTATCTGACGGACAGACGGATATAAACAACCTCTTCTTTATGTATTTTTGTGTTTCCATAAGTTTGTTATATGGAAGCTATGGTGAAATGGTGACCGATTTTGACAAAATTTTGCACACTGGCTGGCATTGACATAAGACTTCCTTGGGTCTAATTTAGTCTTATTAGCTTTTGTAGTTAAGGAGCTATCACGATTTTATCTGATGGACAGACGGACATAATCCCCTTTTCTTTTTGAATTTTTGTGTTTTCGTAAGTTTTTTATATGGGAGGCTAGGTCAAATAGTGACCAATTGCGACAAAATTTTGCACACTGGCTGACATTGATATAAGACTTTCTGTGCTAAATTTAGTGGTTATATATGTTATACTTTTAGATTTATTGGCATTTAAGTGTATTTTAGGTGAAATTTAGGCTGTTTTCGTAAGTTTTTTGTATGGGAGCTATGGCTAAATGTGAACCGATTTTGATGAAATTTTATACGCTGCCTAAGGCTATATACCAAATTTTATCATCATAGCTGCTATAATTTGTCATTTATTAACAAATAAGCGATTAGCCTAGACGAGGTTATACGGGAGCTATGGTCAAATGTGAACCGATTTTGCACAACTTCAATACCAAAATTTTCTCAGAGATGAAGAATATTTTTACTAAGTTTCAGTGAGCTAGCTCCTTTCGTTTAGGCGTTATCGTGTTTTCAACAGACAGACAGACAGACGGACGGACAGATAGACGGACATCGCTCAATCGTCTTAGAATTTCATAAGGATTCAGAATATGTATCGTTTTTGGTTTTTTAGCCAATATTAAGGAAATTACAAACGGAATGACAATCTCAATATACCCCCCATTCTTTTTGATGGTGGGTATAAAAATTGTTTAAGATATTGAGAGCCTATATTCAATACCGACTACTTATGAATTTATTTTGCCAAATGTTAAATAAAATTTGACATCTAAACATATCAATTGTTTAGTTATAAAAACATTTAGTTTAAATGAAATTATTTTACTACCAGGGAACTTTTAACAAATAAGTTATAAGTACCTGGTAGACCGAGCCTTGCTCGGAGGAAAATTTTAAAGTTTTTATATATTTTATATTATAAAGTGCTAAAATAAATTTAGAGGAAAGACATTGTAGAAATATTCAGTTAATTTTGAATTATTTGATTTATTTTGTCCGACCAACACATAGTTTGCATAGTTTACAGTTTAACTCATTTTGAATAATTTTGGAAATTATTCATATCAACAGAAACCTCTGTCGACTCATGCGCAACAACTTTGCTAAAGATTATAGTCTGATCAAATGCACAGTTTACGATTTAATTCATTTTGAGTAGTTTTCTGTGGCGCCACCTGTCGGACTTTGCTTATTCCAATTCATAAACCTTCTTCGGCTTATCCGTAACAACTTTGCTGAAGATTATAGCATGATTAAATGTACAGCATACGATTAAATTGACTTTGAGTAAATTTCAGTAGCGCCACCTATCGAAATTTCTTCATACCAACTAAGAAACCTTCGTCGGCTCATGTGCAACAACTTTGCTAAAGATTGTAGCATGATTAAATGTACAGATTACGATTAAATTGACTTTGAGTAAGTTTCTGTAGCGCCACCTGTCGGAAATTATTCATACCAACTAAAAAGCCTTCGTCGGCTCCGCGCTACAACTTTGCTAAAGATCATAGCATGATCAAATGTACAGTTTACGATTTAATTAATTTAATTTAATTCATTTGTAATCAAACGACCTGTATTAGCAATTCTAAAGATAATTTGATGAAATTTGACACAGATAATTTGCTTGATAATGGGACCATGGCTGTTGAAATTCGTCAAAATCGGCCCATTATTTATGGTACCTCCCATAGGTCCCACTTCCCGGAATTGATATATTGGCCACAAAAATCTATATTTTTTCATTAAATTTAAAATACATACTGCCTATGTAAACTTAAATCACTGTACCAAATTTCGTTGAAATCGGTCCACATTTGACCATAGAGCGAGAGACAAAATTAACTTAAGCGCTCGTAAATCCGAAGATAATGAGAATTTTAAGTTTATTTTTTGCATAGATAATTTAACAACTGTAATCAATTAATTGTAACAAGTGTAATCAATTTTCCAAATTTCGAGATAATCGGTCCACATTTGACCCTAGCTCTCATATAAGTCCAAATGGGGCAAACAACTTAAATGTATAAGTTTTGAGAATATGTTTGTATGATGGCAAAATCTAGCAAATATTTGTCTTTATACAGGAAAAAGAACACCTTTTACCTTATTTGTAAAGGGTATCGTATAGTCGGGCTTGACCGACTATAGCACTTTCTTACTTTTTTTTCTATTTCTTTATTTTTCTAAAAGGAATTATTTAATCACTTTTTGAAGACCCACAAATTGTCCTAGTATTCTTTTAAAATATATATTATATATAAACAGCAGAGACATTTTTTGGCACTTTTAGAGAAAAACTACTATGATTTCTTTTCATAACTAGGTCGACAATAAAAATAAGTTCCATAATTTAAGCCCAAAATAACATAAAATAAAACTTAACAATGACCGAAAATAAGGACACCATTTTCGACAAGGAAAAAGATACTAACCAGCAAAAAGAAGGTGAAATGTTAAAGGAAAAGGATAATGAAAATGAAAAACAAGACAAGAATCATGGCAATACAGAGCAGCCAAAAAAAGAGCCATCGCCAAAGAATGAACAGCAGACAACAAATACCCATCATCATCATGACAGGTGAGTTTTTAAAGATTCTTTAAAGATCCTTTTACTTGATGTAAATAAGAATATGTTACTTCAATATTCTAAATCAGTATAATTTAGTATCTACTTGTGAAAAAAAAAATTTAATTTCTATGTAAAAATTTAATGTCAATCTAACCGAATAAGAAACCTTTTAACATATTTTCGGTTAGATTTTTTGTTTATTCTAAAGAAAGTATAAAACTTTTTGTTCCAATTGTAAATACAAATAAATATCTTACTTTCTTACTTACTTAAGATGAAATCTCTAAGATTTCTGGGGAAATACATTCTGACTTGTAAATAAATATTTGATGTCATATACAATATTCAATATTTGAGTCAAACAATCAATGACAGAAGCTTGACATATTAAATGGTCTGTTTCTTTACTTTCTGGATGAGTTCGGACAAATGGAAGGAGAAGTTACTCTCTTAAAAAACAAAACTTACACAGAAGTAAGAGAAAAAAATCAAAGTTAAAGTCACTGTTGCCAACTATTTCCCGAAAAATATAGCTAAATATTGTTGGAAAATCGCTAGAAAATAGCTAAATTTAAAAACAAGTAAAACAAGTAAGAGCGTTATATTCGGCTGTGCCGAATATTATATACCCACCATCAAGTTGTGTTAAATTCAGAAACAGGGGTTAGCTAATTCAAAATCTGGACCAAAACTGAAAAAATCGCTAAGCTAATTGGTATTGTTTGTAAAACCTTTGGACTAAGTTCGGTTGCCGTAGCTTTATAGTTCAACATTTAAAAATATTTTAGTGGTTTCCCCAGTATTTACTTTGATCAAAATTCGGTCTCATAACCCGATATAGTTTTACATTAATAAGTTGTTAAATACCTTTCGTTGTGCTTAATATGTAGTTAGGCTAAACACGTTAATAGTAATACCTCAGGTCCATATATTTCTTTATGAGTTCCTAATGCATTCATCATATATAAAGCTGAACATTGATTGATGCCTATATAATTTCATTGGTGCAATCTTAATATAATGAATGTACTTCCAAATATTTTTGATTGTAGATATAAAAAAGGGGATGCTATATATATAAGAATTATAGCCAAATGTTGACCGATTGCAACAAAATTTTACACACTGGCTGATATATATATAGAGCTTATTCTTGCTAGTGACCATAGCTATCATAGTTTTTAATTTAATAGCTTTTAACTGGCCTTTGCTAAAATTTTTGGTTTCCGTCAGTGTTTTTTATATGAAAGCTAAAGTCAAATATGGACTGATTCCTATAAAATTTGATAAACTGATCAAAAATTGCATAAAACTTCCCTATTTTAAATTTATTCGTCATAGCTATTAGAATTGTATTCAATTTATTAGCATTAATGTGTTTCCCGGGGCGGGGTTATATGGGAGCTCTAACTAAATTTGAACCGATTTTGTCCATTTTCAACACACATCTTTTTCAAGACATCCAAAATACTTTTGTAAAGTTTTGTCCCTCTAGCTCTTTTCGTTAAGGCGCTATCGTGCTTTTATCTGACGGACAGACGGACATAAACAACCTTTTCTTTATATATTTTTGTTTCCATAAGTTTTTTATATGGGAGCTATGGTCAAATGTTGACCGATTGTGACACTGGCTGGCATTGACATAAGACTTTCTTGTGCCTAATTTAGTCTTAGTAGCTTTTGTAGTTAAGGAGCTACCACGATTTTATTTGGCGGACATAAATCCCCTTTTCTTTTTGAATTTTTGTGTTTTCGTAAGTTTTTTATATGGGAGCTAGGTCAAATGGTGACCGATTGCGACAAAATTTTGCACACTGGCTGGCATTGATATAAGACTTTCTTGTGCCAAATTTGGTGGTTTATTAGCATTTAAGTGTATTTTAGGTGAAATTTAGGCTGTTTTCGTAAGTTTTTTGTGTGGGAGCTATGACTAAATGTGAACCGATTTTGATGAAATTTTACACACTGCCTAAGGCTAATGTAAAACTTCTATGTACCAAGCTTTGTCATCATAGCTGCTATAATTTGTCATTTATTAACAAATAAGCGATTAGCCTAGACGAGGTTATGCGGGAGCTATGGTCAAATGTGTATCGATTTTGCCCAATTTCAATACCAAAATTTTTTCAGAGATAAAGAATATTTTTACTAAGTTTCAGTGAGCTAGCTCCTTTCGTTTAGGCGTTATCGTGATTTCAACAGACAGACAGACAGACAGACATGGCTCAATCGTCTTAGAATTTCATAAGGATTCAGAATATATATCGTTTTTGGTTTTTGAGCCAATATTAAGGAAATTACAAACGGAATGACAATCTCAATATACCCCCCATTCTTTTTGATGGTGGGTATAAACATTTAGCAATAAATCGTTAAAAAAATGTATTTAAACCCAAAAATGTTTGTAATTGATCATGCTATGATCCTAAGCAAAGTTGTTGCACATGACCCAAAGTTGGTATGATCAAGTTACTATAGGTGGCGCCACTGAAAATTACTCAAAATGAGTTAAATCGTAAACTCGGCATTTGATCATTCTATGATAATTAGCAAAGTTGTTGTACTTAAGCCGACGAAGGTTCCTACGTTGGTGCGACTGATTTTCGCCAGATAGTGCCACTTAAAGTTTGTTAAAATGAATTGAATCGTAAATTGTGCATTTGATCATGTGTCGATCGGACAAAATCAATAAAATAATTAAAAATTAATGGGATATTTGTGTAAAGTCTTAACTTTAAATTTATTTTAGTTGAAATCTCAGCAAAGCTCACAGGGTACAGTAGAGCGGTTCGCCTTCCATACAAAAAGAAAAAGTTGCGTCAGTCACCCCCTAGGATCAAAGGTAATGTTAATACAATTCTAAAAAAAAAAAATATTTTTTACCACGCCTACAAATACCGCCCATTTTGAGTCCGATCATAACATTTTATATATCGGTGTTTGCGGCTCTGTAAGGGCTACATTTCTCTTTTTGATAGTTTTTTACTACCACGTCAATTTATAGTCATAATTTTCAAAAAACTAGATTTGTACTCGATTTGATTAGGGTGGGTACGAATCGAATTTTGAAAAATGATGACTAGAAATGGACGTGGTAGTAAGAAATTAATAATGTGAGAAATGTGGCCCTTATACAACCGTGAACAGCGATATATAAAGTATTATGATCGGACTAAAGATGGCGACACAGTTAACAAAATACGAAAAGGGCGGTATTTGTAGGCGTGGTAAAAAAATAAAAAAAAAATTTAGAATTATTTTAACACTATCTTTAATCCTATGGGGTAACTGACTCCACTTTTTTTTCGAACCACTCTAGGGTACAGCTAGTTCAATATAAAAGTAATTCAAATTAAAAAGTGTTCAATACTTATCAGCAATTTAAATTAATTCATTTTAACTGAAATAATACTTAATATTTAGCTGAAGATTTGGAGCCATTAGCATTGTCATAAGTAGAATCTGTATCTATTTTTAACAAACCCGATTGTGGCAACCGGTATATTTTAATTTCAAGCCGTGTCTATAAATATACAAGGTGGCGCAAAAATAACCTTCCGATGTTTTTTTGGCTGTGATTTAAAAACAAAAATGAAATACTTTGATTCTTCTTGTGGATTATTTTTATTTGGTCTTTTTATTTTTTTTACAACAAGTCGAGAATATTATGTCATGTAAATGGCCGCCGCCACAGTTGATTGTCATTTGAGCCCTTTTTATGGCATTTTCCATCACTTTGGCCAAAACTTCCGGCGATAGGTCCTCACATTCTTGACGGATATTGTCTTTAAACCCGCGACTTCAAGAAGCCTTACAAAGAGAAGTCTGCAGCGGTCAAATCAGGCGATCTTGCTGGCCAGTGCAAATCGTCAAAACGGGAAATAAGGCGCCCGGGAAATGCATCCTTCAGCATATCGGTTGTGGCACGTGTAGTGTGTGCCGTTGCACCGTCCTGTTCAAACCACATGTTTTCGAATCCCAATTCATCAAGTAACGGCAAAAATAACTCGTTAATCATTGCTCTGTAGCGCTCACCATTCACAGTAACCGTTTGGCCCGCGACGTCTTCGAAGAAAAAAGGTCCGATGACTCCTCCAGCGAAAACAGCACACCATACAGTGACTTTAAGCGGGTGTAATGGCTCTTCGTGGGTTACACGCGGATTTTGGAAATGCACGCTAAAATGGAATGGGCCTCACTCATGATTATTTTTGATGAAAAATCATCTTCCTCTTGGTGGCGATTAAGGATGGCTTGAGCGTATGTTAGACGAGATTGGCGGTTAGCAGCTAACAGCTGATGCACCGTCTGGACTTTGTACAGGAACATCTTCAAATCTTTTACCAAAATTCGCTGTAAAGACCGTTGACTGTTACCCATTTGCGTGGCACGTCGTCTGGTCGATGTCGACGGCGCTTCCATGACATTCTCGGCCACAGCAGCAATATTCTCTGCCACGCCTGGCAGCATCTCGAGTTGTGCCAGGCTCTTCGAGGCGAGCGGCTCAACGTCGCTGTGTTTCACCAGTAGGCGTTGGACGGCCAGGAAATCTGCGACGAAATTCACGTTGTGCCAAAGTCACCGACCGATTATTGGTCAAATATTCCGCGTTCTGGAGAAGTGTAGCGTAACATTGTTTATTAACGTGTATTTCGCAAGTGTTTACTACACAAATGTCAAAACAGAATTGACATTAGGGGCCAATCGCAAAATGTATAGCATTTTCTGATAGGAGGATTACTTTTGCGCCACCTTGTATATAAACATTTAATAATAAAATTTAGTAAATATCTACAATTCAGTATATTTTACCTTACGTATAACATTTACATTTACTACATCAGTCATCATCCTATTTCAAGAATTTAACTCTCCATAAAAAATAGCTAGATTTCTCGCTAATAGCTAAATCAAGTTTTTTCTAGCTAAACGTGAATAAAAATCACTAGATTTGACGAGAAAATAGCTGAAATGGCAACAGTGGTTAAAGTTTACAATTGCTTTAACTTGAAAAATATTGAAATAAATGTGTTCAAAACTATTGAAAACATTTTTGTTTTGCTGTATTTAAATTTTAAAACATGTTTTTGAAAATTAAAGAAAAAGTCTGTGTAGTTTTGAGTAAGTGGGGAAATGAAATAAAATTGCCCCCTCAATTTAGTAAAAACTCAAAGCAAAACAAAGTAAAGAAGCAAAATTTAGTTAGTTTTTGGTAACTTCGGGTTGGTTTGGGTAGTTTCGTTAGTTAAGTTGTCGTACGGGAGGGAACACAACTAAAAAGTATAAAAAATGTATGTACATTAGGGTGGATCGTTTTTTTTGCTTTTATCTTTGATCGATTTCTAATAGTGAAATTATATGGCCAAATTATGTCAAACGGACGTGTGTAACATATAATTGATTTATTTTAAGGATACGAGCCCGCGCAACGAGCCCAAAGTTTTCAAGCCCATTTGTATGGCGAAAAATGAGAGTATTTGCATTTTTTGCTACATTTCGTTCATTTAGGATTTATTTGTAAAAGAAACGATAATGAAATCTAAAAGTAAACTAATGCAGCTTTTCTTGAAGTCATAAAAATTTGAAATCCATAAAACAGTTTTGGAGTTATTGCGATGTCACCCCTAAAATTCGTGTCCTTGACAACACGCCTAAGGATAAACCGACAAAAAAAATACGTAAGACAAAAACTGGCAAAATAAGACATGATTTATCATTTAAAGACTTGTAAGTTCTTCTTCTTCTGTCATCCTTGACTCCCAGTGGAGCATAGGGCCTCAACCATCCTTTTATATCGAACTCTATTGCGAGATGTTAGGCTTACATCATTCCAAGAATAGTTTGTTGCTTGTAACTCCGCATCAATTGACCTTCTCCACGTTCTAGCAGGTGCACCAACACTACGGCCGCTTCCTTGTGGATTCCAATGAAGCGCTTGTCGAGCAATGTTGGTATTTGGCCTTCGTAGTGTGTGGCCTATCCACCGCCATTTCCGTAGACATACCTCTATAGAAGAAGGGATTTGGTTTGTAGCGTTTAATAATTCATTTCTAATGCGATTTGACCACCATATATTAAGAATTTGCCGCAAGTATTTGTTCGCAAAGGTCTGCAGGCGCTTATCGATGACATTTGTATGTTTCCAAGTTTCGCAGCCGTAATACAAGATGGACTTAACATTTGAGTTATATATTCTTAACTTAGTTGTTGTGTATATATTTGCCGAGATTTTCAATTAGCTCGGAGAATGCCGAATGCAGATTTTGCCTTATTAATACGCGATTCAATATCCTCGTCGGCGCCACCTTTTGTAGATACCAAACTACCAAAATAATAAAAGGTACCTACACCTCCAATAACCACATTAATGTGTGGCGACGCCATAACCTCCAGGCATAATCTTTGTCTTGGAAATATTGATTTCCAGCCCAGCTGCCCGAGATTCAACAGTAATCGCTCTAGTCTTTTCTTGAAGGTGGCCTGAACTTCGTCTTAGAAGACATACGTCATCGGCGTATTCCAAGTCCTCGAGTTGTTTAAAGGGTGTCCACTGGTTACCACGTCAACCATTCAGTGCCGTGCGCATTATATTGTCGATGACAAGGATAAAAAGTATGGGTGATAAGATATATCCTTGTCTTACTCCAGTAGTAACTTCGAACGGATTAGACAATTTACCTTTATGTATAACCCGACACTTAAAGTCCACGTACATTGCCCGAATTAAGTTCAGAATTTTCGTTGGCATGTTACGGTTTTCTTAAATTCTCCATAGATAGCTCCTATTGACACTGTCGAAGGCCTTCATAAAGTCGATAAACGCTAGGTAAATGAGGGTGCGGAATTCATTACATTGTTCCAGTGCTATTCCTTCTGTGTTGATTAGATCAACACAAGATCTATTCTCTCGGAACCCAAACTGATTTTCGCGGAGGAGTAAGTACTTAATAGTTACATTTTTGTTAAAATATAAATTGGTAATTTTTCTCTGGTGGGCTACAAAATTAATTTTTTAATTTTTCGAAAATTTTGTTTAACAAATAATACAAATTTTAATTTTCCCCATCGGTGCGTTAAAATAGATAAATAACACAATAAAACAACTAAGAGTGTTATGTTCGGCTGTGCCGAATCTTATATACCCACCATCAAGTTGTGTTAAATCCAGAAACAGGGTGCAGCTAATTCAAAATCTGGACCAAAACTGAAAAGATCGCTAAGCTAATTGGTATTGTTTGTAAAACCTTTGGACTAAATTCGGTTGCCGTAGCTTTATAGTTCAACATTTAAAAATATTTTAGTGGTTTCCCCAGTATTTACTTTGGTCAAAATTCGGTCTCATAACCGGGTATAGTTTTACATTAATAAGTTGTTAAGTACTTTTCGTTGTGCTTAATATGTAGTTAGGCTAAACACGTTAATAGTAATACAGCAGGTCCATATATTTCGTTAGGAGTTCCTAATGCATTCATTATATATAAAGTCTGGGCTGAACATTGATTGATGCCTATCTAATTTCATAGGTGCAATCTTAATATCATGAATGTACCTCCAAATATTTTTGATTGTAGATATAACAAGTAAGAGTGGTATATTCGGCTTTACCGAATCTTGGATACCCTTCACCAATAGTGTTTCAAAAGTAAAATACAAAATCGTATGAATATATTGATAATTATATAGTTTCTGATTACTGACTTAGTTGAGCCCCACACAAATGCTTCATATGTATATTAATTTTCTTTTGTTCATACTAAATGTAATTCCTAGCAATATTTGGTTATACTAGTACAAGGTGGCGCAAAAGTAATCCTCCTATCAGAAAATGGTCTAAATTTTGCGATTGGCCCCTAATGTCAATTCTGTTTTGGCATTTGTGTAGTAAACACTTGCAAAATACACGTTAATAAACAATGTTACTCTACACTGCTCCAGAACGCGGAATATTGGTGACTATTTATTTGGCCAATAATCGGTCGGTGACTTTGGCACAACGTGAGTTTCGTCGCAGATTTCCTAGTCGTCCAACGCCTACTGGTGAAATACTGCTCGCCTCGAAGAGACTGGCACAACACGAGATGCTGCCAGGCGTGGCAGACCCCGGAGTCGCCGTTCTGCAGAGAATATTGCTGCTGTAGCCGAGGATGTCATGGAAGCGCCGTCGACATCGATCAGACGACGTGCCACGCAAATGGGTATCAGTCAACGGTCTTTACAGCGAATTTTGGTAAAAAATTTGAAGATGTTTCCGTACAAAGTCCAGACGGTGCATCAGCTGTTAGCTGCTGACCGCCAATCGCGTCTAACATACGCTCAAGCCATCCCTAATCACCACCAAGAGGAAGACGATTTTTCATTAAAAATAATCATGAGTGATTAAGCCCATTTCTATCTTACCGGGTACGTAAATAAGCAAAATTTACGTGAAAATCCGCGTGTAACCCACGAAGAGCTATTACACCCACTCAAAGTCATTGTATGGTGTGCTTTTTTCGCTGGAGGAGTCATCGGACCTTTTTTATTCAAAGACGTAGCGGGCCAAACGGTTACTGTGAATGGTGAGCGCTACAGAGCAATGATTAACGAGTTCCGTTTGCCGCAACTTGATGAATTGGGATTGGAAAACATGTGGTTCCAACAGGACGGTGCAACGGCATACACTGCACGTGTCACAACCGATATGCTGAAGGATGCATTTCCCGGACGCCTAATCTTCCGTTTTGGCGATTTGCACTGGCCAGCAAGATCGCCTGATTTGACCGCTGCAGACTTCTTTTTGTGGGGCTTTTTGAAGTCGCGGGTTTATGTCAACAAGCCTCAGACTCTTGCAGCTCTTAAAGACAATATCCGTCAAGAATGTGAGGACCTATCGCCGGAAGTTTTGGCCAAAGTGATGTAAAATGCTATAAAAAGGGCTCAAATGACAATCAACTCTGGCCGGAAAACGAAAAGCTTTTCGGTGGCGTCATCATCTAGAATAGTTATGGACCCAAAGGTTAGGTTGGGCAGGTGGCTGATGTATAAGGCAGCGTCACTTGGATTCTAAAGTTCGATAGAACAGATAAACCATGCAGAAAAGATGCTTCAAAATGTAGCTGCCCTTAGATTTGCAAGAGTACATCGATTTGATGAAGATTAAGTATTCTGGCACACAACCCAAAAACACAGTGCCCAGTGAGGGTTGTGTACTTTAATTCATACGAATTATCCAACTATTAAAGGTTAATGATTAGTTATGTAAAACTCTGAAGTTAGCGGACTGATTTAGGTCAAAGTTTTAACAATGATTGTCAATGTATACAAGCCTTAGAATTATAAGGTATACACTCTTAGTTTTAGATACATGCGTGAAATATATAGCTAGCTATGAATGGATATCAGCTTTGGCGGAAAATTTATTGAAGATTTACTTATTAATCTGAAGTTAGTTAACTAATTAAGATGAATACTTCAACAATAATATTTGGGATGCATTGTTCTTTCGATCTGTCCGATGGATGTGTGGAAAGTTTTGCTCTAGTTCTTTGTGCAATTATAACATGATTTAATTTATCTGCATTAAAGTGATTCCCGGTCGGGGTTATATGGGAGATAACAGAAAATTTGAACCGAGCTCGCCCATTTTCAAAGCCGAACTTTTCAAGATATCGCCCTGAATAACGATATTGTACAACGTCTTTATACTAAATGCCATCATCGTATCTATTATAATAGATAGATAATTATAATTTGTCATTTATTAGCTACTAAGAGATTGCCTTAGGCGAAGTTATACGGGAGCAATAGTCAAACGTGAACGGATTTCTCCCAATTGCAATTAAACAATTTAAATTTTCGTTGATATGTGAGATACATACATACATATGTAGGTTTTGAACGGATATCATATACTTAGCTGCATTTTTGTACTTCCTAGGAAGATTACCTATAATTTGATATATAATACATACTCAAATGTAATCATAAAGTTCAAAAGTCAGACATAGAATTAAGATAAGTGCAGTGTGTCTGTCTGCTAAAATCAGATTTGTGGAGCTCCTGGAAGGTATACCCATATGCATTTTACACAAAATTTTAGGATATCGTCCCACCCTGAGCTCCAAAAACTTGACTACAACAGAAAAAAGGACAGACAGGTAGACGGACGGACGGACAGACAGGTAGACGGACGGACGGACAAACAGACTGACGGACGGACAAACAGACGGACGGACGTCGCGAAATCGATTCTCCTGCCGATTCTGAGACGATCGGTACAACTTGAATGGTATTCATGATCAGATTTGTGGAGTTTATATCAGATTTTAGGAAATCCTCCCACAAGGAACGCTGTCAAATTTCATCACAATCGGTCCATAAACACCTGAGATCGCTGAAACAATATTTACAAAATGTCAACAAAATTTCTTAGACACGTACTTTGGGCAATTTGCTGTACATCACAAGTAGTGTTTTGGCGGTATCTCAGTTGTTTATGGACCGCTTTTGATAAAATTTTATAATGTGCTTGGCGGGGGAATTTCCTAAAATCTGATATAAAATTTATGTATGTCCGTGCTCCAGGAGGATGGTTTTTCCTATATCTGCATTTCATTGTTTCAACAAACATTCCCTAACGCGTACTTTGGGCAATTTGCGATACATCAAATTGAGTGTTTTGGCTGTATCTCAGTTGTTTATAGACCGATTTTGCTAAAATTTTACAGAGTGCTTTGGGGAACCATTTCCTACAATCTGATATATAATATATTATCACATGTACACCAGGAGTACCTTGTTTCTCTTATTATTTAAAAGTGTGTTTCAATCAAAAATTTTAAAATTTTCGTCTAATTTTTGGTATTTTTTCGATATTTTCGGTGTTTATAAACCGATTTTAATGAAATTTAATAGCGTTCATTGCGGGAGAATTTCCTAAAATCTGGTATATAATTTATGTAGGTCCACCCTCCAGGGGCTTCAGAAACTTGATTTCAACAGACAGACAGACGGACGGACAGACAGACAGACAGACAGACAGACACACATCGCTTAATCGATTCTCCTCCCGATTCTGAGTCGATCGGTATAATTTTTATGGGGTCTACGATCACTAATAAAAAAATTACAAACGGAATCACAAACTTATAATACCCTTTCACCTATTGGTGAAGGGTATAAAAAAGGGGATGTTATATATATAAGAATTATAGCCAAATGTTGACCGATTGTAACAAAATTTTACACACTGGCTGATATATATATATTCTTGCAAAATTTAGTGACCATAGCTATCATAGTTTCTAATTTAATAGCTTTTAACTGGTCTTTGCTAAAATTTTTGGTTTCCGTGAGTGTTTTTTTATATGAAAACTAAAGTCAAATATGGACTGATTCCTATAAAATTTGATAAACTGATCAAAAATTGCAAAAAACTTCCCTATTTTAAATTTAATCGTCATAGCTATTACAATTGTATTCAATTTATCAGCATTAATGTGTTGCCCGGGGCGGGGTTATATGGGAGCTCTAACTAAATTTGAACCGATTTTGTCCATTTTCAACACACATCTTTCTCAATATCCAAAATACTTTTGTAAAATTTTGTCCCTCTAGCTCTTTTCGTTAAGGCGCTATCGTGCTTTTATCTGACGGACAGACGGACATAAACAACCTTTTCTTTATGTATTTTTGTGTTTCCATAAGTTGACCGATTGGTGACCGATTGTGACAAAATTTTGCACACTGGCTGACATTAACATCCTTGTGCTTAATTTAGTTTTACTAGCTTTTGTAGTTATGGAGCTATCACGATTTTATCTGACGGACAGACGGACATAAATCCCCTTATCCTTTAGAATTATTGTGTTTTCGTAAGTTTTTTATATGGGAGCTAGGTCAAATGGTGACCGATTGCGACACAATTTTGCACACTGGCTGGCATAAGATTTTCTTGCGCCAAATTTAGTGGTTATATTTGTTATACTTTTAGATTTATTGGCATTTAAGTATATTTTAGGTGAAATTTAGGCTGTTTTCGTAAGTTTTTTGTATGGGAGCTATGGCTAAATGCGAACCGATTTTGATGAAATTTTACACGCTGCCTAGGGCTAATGTAAAACATCTATATACCAAATTTTATCATCACAGCTGCTATAATGTCATTTAGTAACAAATAAGCGATTATCCTAGACGAGGTTACCGATTTTGCCCATTTCAATGCCAACATTTTCTCAAAAATGAAGAATATTTTTACTAAGTTTCAGTGAGCTAGCTACTTTCGTTTAGGCGTTATCGTGATTTCAACAGACAGACAGACGGACAGACAGACGGACATCGCTCAATCGTCTTAGAATTTCATAAGGATTCAAAATATATATCGTTTTTGAGCCAATATTAAGGAAATTACAAACGGAATGACAATCTCAATATACCCCCCATTCTTTTTGATGGTGGGTATAAAAATTAAGGTCGTTATGTTAAACCAATTCCCCGTACCTTGTGTTCGAATTCGGCAAATTTCGCAAAATGTAATTTTTTGATCATAATTTGAGTAAATGCTTCATAAATCTTATTAATGTTTAATTCTTACAATGTTTATATGGAAAAAAAATCTCCATATTATGGAAAATATAAAAATTGGGTAGAATTAACCTTTTTTTCCGGGATCATAGCTATTAAAATTGTATTCAGTTCAACAACATGTGATTACCATAAATTTTTGTTTCACAATATTCAGCTGACTTCAATCGATTTTTTCTATATATACATATCTTAGGAAAAAACAAGTAAGAGTGGTATATTCGGCTTTGCCGAATCTTGGATACCCTTCACCAATGGTGTTCTAAAAGTAAAGTATAAAATCGTAAGAATATATTGATAATTATATAGTTCCTGATTACTGACTAAGTTGAGCTCCACACAAATGCTTGATATGTATATTAATTTTCTGTTGTTCGTACTCAATGTAATTCGTAGCAATATTTGGTTATACTAGTATTATATGCAAAGAGTCTTTAAAATTAAGAGTCGGAAAACGAAAAGCTTTTCGGTGGCGTCATCATTTAGAATAGTTATGGACCCAAAGGTTAGGTTGGGCAGGTGGCTTAGAAATAAAATAGACACATATTTTACGAACATTTAATAAAGTTCGATAGACCAGATAAACCATGCAGAAAAGATGCTTCAAAATGTAGATGCCCTTAGATTTGCAAAAGCACATCGATATGATGAAGATTAAGTATTTTGGCATGCAACCCAAAAACACAGTGCCCAGTGAGGGTTCTGCACTTTAATTAATTGGTACGAATTATCCAACTAGTAGAAGTTCTTGATTAGTTATGTAAAACTCTGAAGTTAGCGGACTGATTTAGGTAAAAGCTTTAACAATGATTGTCAATGTATATAAGCCTTAAAATTATAGGGTATACACTCTTAGTTTTAGATACATACGTGAAATATATAGCTTTTGAATGGATGAATATCAGCTTTGTCGGAAAAGTTATTAAAGATTTACTTGTTTATCTGTAGTTAGTTAATTAATTAAAATGAACACTTCATCAATAATATTTGGGATGTATTGTCCTTTCGATCTGTCCGATGGATGTTTGGAAAGTTTTGCTCTAGTTCTTTGTGCAGTCATAGTGTGATTTAATTTATCAGCATTAAAGTGATTCCCGGTCGGGGTTATATGGGAGATTTCACTAAATGTGAACATTTTCAATACCGAACTTTTCAGGAAATCAGAAATACTTTTGTCAAATGTTGTCCCTCTAGAAAGTTTATTTTAGGCGCTATCGCCTTGAATAACAATATTGTACAATGTCTTTATACTAAATATCATTATCGTATCTATTATAATTTGTAATTTATTAGCTACTAAGAGCTTGCCTTAGGCGAAGTTATACTGGAGCAATTGTCAAACGTGAACGGATTTCTCCCAATTGCAATTAAAAAACTTAAATTATCGTTGATATGTGAGATACATACATACATATGTAGGTTTTGAACGGATATCATGTACTTAGCTGCATTTTTGGACTTCTTAGGAAGATTACCTCTAAATTGATATATAATACATTCTCAAACGTTATCATAATGTTCAAAAGTCAGACACAAAATTGAGATAAATGCAGTGTGTCTGTCAACTAAAATCAGATTTGTGGAGCTCCTGGATTTTACACAAAATTTTAGGATATTGTCCCACCTGAATTTAATCATTGTCGATCAAAACACCTGAAATATCGCATAAACGCAAATGCATCAGAATTTAGGACGCTATTAAATTTCATCAAAATAAACACCTGATATCGACAAAACCGGAGCTCCAAGAACTTGACTACAACAGAAAAAAGGACAGACAGGTAGACGGACGGACAGACAGGTAGATGGACGGACAGACAGGTAGACGGACGGACAAACAAACAGACGGACGGACGGACGTAGCGAAATCGATTCCCCTGCCGATTCTGAGTTGATCGGTACAATTTGACTGGTATTCATAATCAGATTTGTGGAGTATATATATCAGATTTTAGGAAATCCACCCACAAAGAACGACGTCAAATTTCATCACAATCGGTCCATAAACACCTGAGATATCGCTGAAACAATACTCACAAAATGTAAACAAAATTTCTTAGACACGTACTTTGGGCAATTTGCTGTACATCAAATGTAGTGTTTTGGCGGCATCTCAATTGTTTATAGACCGCTTTTGATAAAATTTTATAACACGCTTGGCGGGGGAATTTCCTAAAATCTGATATAAAATTTATGTATGTCCGTGCTAAAGGAGGATGGTTTTTTTCTATTTCTGCATTTCATTTTTTCATCAAACATTCTCTAATGCGTACTTTGGGCAATTTGCGATACATCAAATTTAGTGTTTTGGCAATATCTCAGTTGATTATGGACCGATTTTGGACCTTTTTTTCCGGGATCATAGCTATTAAAATTGTATTCAGTTCAACAACATGTGATTACCATAAATTTTTGTTTCACAATATTCAGCTGACTTCAATCGATTTTTTCTATATATACATATCTTAGGAAAAAACAAGTAAGAGTGGTATATTCGGCTTTGCCGAATCTTGGATACCCTTCACCAATGGTGTTCTAAAAGTAAAGTATAAAATCGTAAGAATATATTGATAATTATATAGTTCCTGATTACTGACTAAGTTGAGCTCCACACAAATGCTTGATATGTATATTAATTTTCTGTTGTTCGTACTCAATGTAATTCGTAGCAATATTTGGTTATACTAGTATTATATGCAAAGAGTCTTTAAAATTAAGAGTCGGAAAACGAAAAGCTTTTCGGTGGCGTCATCATTTAGAATAGTTATGGACCCAAAGGTTAGGTTGGGCAGGTGGCTTAGAAATAAAATAGACACATATTTTACGAACATTTAATAAAGTTCGATAGACCAGATAAACCATGCAGAAAAGATGCTTCAAAATGTAGATGCCCTTAGATTTGCAAAAGCACATCGATATGATGAAGATTAAGTATTTTGGCATGCAACCCAAAAACACAGTGCCCAGTGAGGGTTCTGCACTTTAATTAATTGGTACGAATTATCCAACTAGTAGAAGTTCTTGATTAGTTATGTAAAACTCTGAAGTTAGCGGACTGATTTAGGTAAAAGCTTTAACAATGATTGTCAATGTATATAAGCCTTAAAATTATAGGGTATACACTCTTAGTTTTAGATACATACGTGAAATATATAGCTTTTGAATGGATGAATATCAGCTTTGTCGGAAAAGTTATTAAAGATTTACTTGTTTATCTGTAGTTAGTTAATTAATTAAAATGAACACTTCATCAATAATATTTGGGATGTATTGTCCTTTCGATCTGTCCGATGGATGTTTGGAAAGTTTTGCTCTAGTTCTTTGTGCAGTCATAGTGTGATTTAATTTATCAGCATTAAAGTGATTCCCGGTCGGGGTTATATGGGAGATTTCACTAAATGTGAACATTTTCAATACCGAACTTTTCAGGAAATCAGAAATACTTTTGTCAAATGTTGTCCCTCTAGAAAGTTTATTTTAGGCGCTATCGCCTTGAATAACAATATTGTACAATGTCTTTATACTAAATATCATTATCGTATCTATTATAATTTGTAATTTATTAGCTACTAAGAGCTTGCCTTAGGCGAAGTTATACTGGAGCAATTGTCAAACGTGAACGGATTTCTCCCAATTGCAATTAAAAAACTTAAATTATCGTTGATATGTGAGATACATACATACATATGTAGGTTTTGAACGGATATCATGTACTTAGCTGCATTTTTGGACTTCTTAGGAAGATTACCTCTAAATTGATATATAATACATTCTCAAACGTTATCATAATGTTCAAAAGTCAGACACAAAATTGAGATAAATGCAGTGTGTCTGTCAACTAAAATCAGATTTATGGAGCTCCTGGATTTTACACAAAATTTTAGGATATTGTCCCACCTGAATTTAATCATTGTCGATCAAAACACCTGAAATATCGCATAAACGCAAATGCATCAGAATTTAGGACGCTATTAAATTTCATCAAAATAAACACCTGATATCGACAAAACCGGAGCTCCAAGAACTTGACTACAACAGAAAAAAGGACAGACAGGTAGACGGACGGACAGACAGGTAGATGGACGGACAGACAGGTAGACGGACGGACAAACAAACAGACGGACGGACGGACGTAGCGAAATCGATTCCCCTGCCGATTCTGAGTTGATCGGTACAATTTGACTGGTATTCATAATCAGATTTGTGGAGTATATATATCAGATTTTAGGAAATCCACCCACAAAGAACGACGTCAAATTTCATCACAATCGGTCCATAAACACCTGAGATATCGCTGAAACAATACTCACAAAATGTAAACAAAATTTCTTAGACACGTACTTTGGGCAATTTGCTGTACATCAAATGTAGTGTTTTGGCGGCATCTCAATTGTTTATAGACCGCTTTTGATAAAATTTTATAACACGCTTGGCGGGGGAATTTCCTAAAATCTGATATAAAATTTATGTATGTCCGTGCTAAAGGAGGATGGTTTTTTTCTATTTCTGCATTTCATTTTTTCATCAAACATTCTCTAATGCGTACTTTGGGCAATTTGCGATACATCAAATTTAGTGTTTTGGCAATATCTCAGTTGATTATGGACCGATTTTGATAAAATTTTACAGAGTGCTTTGGGAAACTATTTGCTACAATCTGATATATAACATATTATCACATGTATATCAGGATTATCTTTTTTCTCTTGTTATTTAAAAGTGTGTTTCAATCAAAAATTTTAAAATTTTCGTCTAATTTTTGGTATTTTTTCGATATTTTCGGTGTTTATAAACCGATTTTAATGAAATTAAATAGCGTTCATTGCGGGAGAATTTCCTAAAATCTGATATATAATTTATGTAGGTTCTTCCTCCAGGGGCTTCAGAAACTTGATTTCAACAGACAGACAGACGGACGGACAGACAGACAGACAGACAGACAGACAGACAGACAGACAGACGGACATCGCTTAATCGATTCTCCTCCCGATTCTGAGTCGATCGGTATAATTTTTATGGGGTCTACGATCACTAATAAAAAAATTACAAACGGAATCACAAACTTATAATACCCTTTCACCTATTGGTGAAGGGTATAAAAATACAGATTCTTCTCTATAAAATGGCATTATTAGATTGTTGAAAAGTGACAGTCAAAAAATGCCTTTTTTGCAGCAGAAATACCACAGTGTATCGCAATGTTCTTCATAGTCTAAGTGAGTCTGATTTCCAGAGTGTTAAAACCAACAAACCATAAACTTTGTTTAACTCTTGGGCTTACACAACATTCAAGCAAAGATAACTTAAGGGTTTGTGAATTGGAATGACATAAAATGTAACAAAACTTTATTGCATTCAATTTATGTGCACATACTCATATTGCGATATTTTTCTTCATCAACCATAAACTTGTCGCAAAGTTTATTGGTTGAACTACATATAATAATTTCTATAAATATGTATATACAATGTATTATATATATTTATTTATTTACTACACAGTACGACAAAATCAAATTTTTTTGAGTACACATGAGTAATGTTAACAGAATATGAAAATAGGCTTAAAATAAAGAAATAAAAGTCTCGGCGTTTTGCTGTAGCACGTCAGAATTTTAAGAAAATCGATTTTAAAGATTCGATGGACCGTGGAGGTTCACTTGTAACGTAATACTATTATAAAAAGTTCTATAAAAATGAGAAAAATGTAGGTCATACGATAGGAAGTTTTCTTATCCATTAACTTTCTTTGAACTGCTATGTCCTTACTCACAAAAGGACATAAATATTTACCTTCTTTTCATTCTGGCACTTGAGTAAATATTTAAATATGAACTTGTACTAATTTATGTATTAGCTTATCCATGAAAAAGTTAAGTTTTCGTCTTTTATGACTTTCCCCAATAGATTTTATGTATGGATAAATGTGTCATTTACATATTTACACGTGTGTTTTGATTAGTTTTGTATACCCAGGTGTGAGAGTGTGTTGACATCTAGTATGAAAATTTATTATTTTCCTGAAAAATCGATATAGAAAAAGTTTTCAATTTATAAAGGACTTTAATAAATTGCTTGTATAGCTTCAAGTATTAAAAGTAAAAGCGTTTTGGGGTATAATTAAAGTTTTTAGGGGACAAAATATTACAAAATATTATATTGATATTATTAAAGTGTTATTATGATGTTTTTATAGCTAAATATCTCAGCTTTTAAATGTTTCCTAAAATGTAAAATTAACTTAAAGATTTATAATTGTTATAAATAATTTTGTGAAATAAGAAATAATTATTATTATAGATTTTGCCATTAATTGGTTGTATTTTTCCGTGATATCGCTTTTGGAAAGAAAATTTAGTTTTTATATGAATTATATTAACTTTTATAAAGAACAAGTAAGAGTGTTATATTCGGCTGTGCCGAATCTTATATACCCACCATCAAGTTGTGTTAAATCCAGAAACAGGGTGCAGCTAATTCAAAATCTGGACCTAAACTGAAAAAATCGCTAAGCTAATTGGTAAAACCTTTGGACTAAATTCGGTTGCCGTAGCTTTATAGTTCAACATTTAAAAATATTTTAGTGGTTTCCCCAGTATTTACTTTGGTCAAAATTCGGTCTCATAACCGGGTATAGTTTTACATTAATAAGTTGTTAAGTACTTTTCGTTGTGCTTAATATGTAGTTAGGCTAAACACGTTAATAGTAATACAGCAGGTCCATATACTTCGTTAGAAGTTCCTAATGCATTCATTATATAAAAAGTCTGGGCTGAACATTGATTGATAGCTATCTAATTTCGTAGACGCAATCTTAATATACTGAATGTACCTCCAAATCTTTTTGATTGTAGATATAAGGGGATGTTATATACATAGGAATTATAGCTAAATGTTGACCGATTGTAACAAACACACTGGCTGATATATATAAAGAGCATATTCTTGCAAAATTTAGTGACCATAGCTATCATAGTTTCTAATTTAATAGCTTTTAACTGGCCTTTGCTACAATTTTTGGTTTCCGTGAGTGTTTTTTATATGAAAGCTAAAGTCAATAATGGACTGATTCCTATAAAATTTGATAAACTGATCAAAAATTGCATAAAAATTCCCTATTTTAAATTTATTCGTCATAGCTTTTAGAACTGTATTCAATTTATCAGCACTAATGTGTTTCCCGGGGAGGGGTTATATGGGAGCTCTAACTAAATTTGAACCGATTTTCTCCATTTTCAACACACATCTTTTTCAAGACATCCAAAATACTTTTGTAAAGTTTTGTCCCTCTAGCTTTTTTCGTTAAGGCGCTATCGTGCTTTTATCTGACGGACAGACGGACATAAACAACCTTTTCTTTATGTATTTTTGTGTTTCCATAAGTTTTTTATATGGGAGCTATATTCAAATGTTGACCGATTACAACAAAATTTTGCACACTGGCTGGCATTGATACAAGACTTTCTTGTGCCTAATTTAGTCTTAGTAGCTTTTGTAGTTAAGGAGCTATCACGATTTTATCTGACGGACAGACGGACATAAATCCCCTTTTCTTTTTGAATTTTTGTGTTTTCGTAAGTTTTTTATATAGGAGCTATATTCAAATGTTGACCGATTACAACAAAATTTTGCACACTTGCTGGCATTGATATAAGACTTTCTTGTGCTAAATTTGGTGGTTATATTTGCTATACTTTTAGATTTATTAGCATTTAAGTGTATTTTAGGTGAAATTTAGGCTGTTTTCTCGTAAGTTTTTTGTATGGGAGCTATGGCTAAATGTGAAGCGATTTTGATGAAATTTTAGATGCTGCCTAGGGCTTATGCAAAACTTCTATATACTAAATTTTATCATCATAGCTATTATAGTTTGTCATCTATTAGCAAATAAGTGATTAGCGTAGGCGAGGTTATACGGGAGCTATGGTCAAATGTTAACCAATTTTGCCCAATTTCAATACCAAAATTTTCTCAGTGATTAAGAATCTTTCTACTAAGTTTCATTGAGCTAGCTCGTTTAGGCGTTATCGTGATTTCAACAAACAGACAGACAGACGGACAGACAGATGGACATCTCTCAATCGTCTTAGAATTTCATAAGGATTCAGTATATATAGGATTCAATATATATCGTTTTTGATTTTTGGGCCAATATTCAGGAAATTACAAACGGAATGACAATCTCAATATACCCCCCATTCTTTTTGTTGGTGGGTATAAAAAACACTATTTAGACGCTGGAAGCATATGCTTAATTGTCCCTTAAATTTTTTTGGATTTTTTTTTCAATACTAACTCAATAAAAATTTCATAAACCTTAAAATAAGGACCGCTCTACTAACCATAGATAAATTCTATTTTGTGGCTTCATTTTAATTTTATTTGCTTATATTTCAAAACCGAAACAATACAACTAAATTCAGAACAATGGAATTATTTGAATTTTTATTGTAGTTAGAAAACTCCAAATTAAATTTTAACTACAGATTACCAACAATTACTAATGTCTATTTCAATTTTAGTTTTTCAAATGGAATAGAAAACCATAATTAAAAACAGAAATGTTCCAAAACATTTATTAGATTATGTTGATGATGGAATTTGTATAATTACTATATTGTGGCTTTGACATACAAAGTAATAAATGTATTCAAATTAAAAGATTTGTTAGAAAACCGCAAAAATGTTATGTATTGTATAAAATAGTTGAATGGATGGATGTAAAATTAAACAATTGAAATAAGGGTATTGCGTTAATAATGAAAAAAATGGATTTTTGAAATATTGTAGTTTTTTGTTTATGTATGAAGAGATATTTTCGTTTATATCATTTATTTATTATATAAGTTGGCCTATATGTTATACTTTTGTTGAACAGTAAATCTGATTCTATATGTAAATATGTATGAAAGAATTGTTAGGGAGGACCCTAGCTTTCACACTGGCTTGTATTTATATAGAGCTTGTTTTTGCGAAATTTAGTGGCCGTAGCTGTCATAGTTTCTAATTTAATAGCTTTTAACTGGTCTTTCCTACATTTTTTTTTTTGGTTTCCGGGAGTGTTTTTTATATAAAAGCTATAGTCATATGGACCGATTGCTATACAATTTGATATACTGACCAAAAGTTGCATAAAACTTCTCTGTTCTAAATTTAGCTGCCATAGATATTACAATTGTATTCAATTTATCAACATAAATGTGATTCCCGGGGCGGGTTATATTGGAGCTTTAAATAAATGTAAACCGATTTCACCCATTTCAGTGCACAACTTCTATAAAATATCAAAAATACTTTTCTAAAATTTTGTCTCTCTAGCTCTTGTAGTTAAGAAGCTATCGCGCTTTTGTCTGTCGGACAGGCGGACATAAACCCCCATTTCTTTTTGTATTTTTGTGTTTTCGTTTCTTAGATGGGAGTTATGGTCAAATGGTGACCGATTTTGACAAAATTTTGTACACAGGCTGGTATTGACATAAGACTTCCTAGATTTAGTGGTAATATCTGTTGTAGTTTTCTAGATTTATTGGCATTTAAGTGTATTTAAGGTGAAATTTAGGCTGTTTTCATAAGTTTTTTGTACGAGAGCTATGGCTAAATGTGAACCGATTTTGAAGAAATTTTATACGCAGAAGTTTTACATAAGCCCCATGTAAAACTTCTACACAGCAAATTTGATCATCATAGCTATTATAGTTTGTTATTTATTAGCAAATAAGCGATTAGCCTAGGCGAGGTTATACGGGAGCTATGGTCAAATGTTAACCGATTTTGCCCAATTTCAATACCAAACTTTTCTCAGAAATTAAGAATATTTTTGCAATATTAAATTCATAAACGAAAAATTCATAAGCAGAAAATCGAATTTTATAAAAAATGTCAAATTTGTATAACCAAAATTTTAATTACAAAAAAAAGGTCAATTGGGTTCAATTTTTTAAAATTATTTACATTTTTTATCTAAACAATGAAATTAACTTTTTTCGTTGCAAAAAATCATTAACTAGGCGAAATCCTAATAAGTAACAATTTGACACTGTTAGAATATTTTCTGTGGGGCATCGTTAAAGACTTGCGTTATACAGAAAAAGCAGAGTTTGTTTCAGGATGATTCAGAAACTTTAACATGATTAAAGCAGTTTTATTAAGATTTAAGATGACTTGGCAGTTGCATTTACTTGCATTGAAAGAGTTGTATGAAAAGATGGGAAAGAGAGACATGTTTTTTAAAGTTTTGTATGAAAATAATGAAATTTTTAAAAGTAAACATATTTTGTTGTTCTTTTTACAAATCATAAAATCAACTTTCGAACAGCGGAGATTACCTGGCTACACTTGTATTTATTAAAAGCAAATATATCTATGAATGTATTTCAAACAATGTGTGTATTCTTGGCTTGTTATCTCATGCTGGGTATGATGATACTGTTGCTTTTTCAAATTTAGAGATGAGCTTTCTGGGATTATGGTACTTTTATAAGCAAATTATTTAGTACTTTTATTATGTTACCATCTACATATTTTGTTATCATTTAAAAAAAAAAAAAACCTCAGCATAAATAAAACCGCCTTTTAGTAATTATGTTGCTTATTATTATTCGTATCCTTGATACTAGTTCCTTTCTTAAAATCCCTAAGGAAGATAATATATTTTCTTTATTATTTACCTTAAAAAATTTAATGTAGGATGAGGGAAAGAAAAGCGAATAATTGGAAATATATTGTAAAAACACCTTTAGTGCTTTGGAATATTTCACTGATTCGCTAGGCTTTCTTTATTATTTTTTGTGGGTGATTTAATCTTATACTAATTTGTATTGTGTAATAATTTCTATGAGGTATTATTTGATTATAAATTTATAGGTGAGTATATTTTAATAAGGGTTTAAAAAAAAGACTTAATTATATTTTATCTGGAATTTTTGATTTTGACAAGGAAGTTCATTCAAGTTTAATTTTTGTGTAGAAGCGAGAAAAAACAAGTAAGAGTGTTATATTCGGCTGTGCCGAATCTTATATACCTACCATCAAGTTGTGTTAAATTCAGAAACAGGGTGCAGCTAATTCAAAATCTGGACCAAAACTGAAAAAAATCGCTAAATTCGGTTGCCGTAGCTTTATAGTTCAACATTTAAAAATATTTTAGTGGTTTCCCCAGTATTTACTGTGATCAAAATTCGGTGTCATAACCGGGTATAGTTTTATATTAATAAGTTGCTAAATACTTTTCGTTAATATGTAGTTAGACTAAACACGTTAATAGTAATACGACAGGTCCATATATTTCGTTAGGAGTTCCTAATGCATTCGTCATATATAAAGTCTGGGCTGAACATTGATTGATGCCTATCTAATTTTATAGGTGCAATCTTAATATAATGAATGTACCTCCAAATCTTTTAGATTCTAGATATAAAAAGGGGATGTCATATATATAAGAATTATAGCCAAATGTTGACCGATTGTAAAAATTTTACACACTAGCTGGTATATATATAGAGCTTGCAAAATTTAGTGGCCAGAGCTATCATAGTTTGTAATTTAATAGCTTTTAACTGGCCTTTGCTAAAATTTTTGGTTTCCTTGAGTTTTTTATATGAAAGCTAAAGTCAAATATGGACTGATTCCTAAAAAAATTGATAAAGTGATCAAAAATTACATAAAACTTCCCTATTTTAAATTAAATCGTCATAGCAATTACAATTGTATTCAATTTATCAGCATTAATGTGTTTCCCGGGGCGGGGTTATATGGGAGCTCTAACTAAATTTGAACCGATTTTGTCCATTTTCAACACATATCTTTTCAAAGACATAAAAAATACTTTTGTGAAATTTTGTCCCTCTAGCTCTTTTCGTTAAGGCGCTATCGTGCTATTATCTGACGGACAGACGGACATAAATAACCTTTTCCTTATGTATTTTTGTGTTTCCATAAGTTTTTTATATGGGAGCTACGGTGAAATGGTGACCGATTGTGACAAAATTTTGCACACTGGCTGACATTGATATAAGACTTCCTTGTGCTTAATTTAGTCTTACTAGCTTTTGTAGTTAAGGGCTATCATGATTTTATCTGACGGACGGATGGACATAAATCCCCTTTTCTTTTTGAATTTTTGTGTTTTCGTAAGTTTTTTATATGGGAGCTAGGTCAAATGGTGACCGATTGCGACAAAATTTTGTACTCTGGCTGGCATTGACTTTCTTGTGCCAAATTTCGTGGTTATATCTGTTATAATTTTAGATTTAATGGCATTTAAGTGTATTTTAGGTGAAATTTAGGCTGTTTTCGTAAGTTTTTTGTATGGGAGCTATGGCTAAATGTGAACCGATTTTGATGAAATTTTACACGCTATCTAGAGCTAATGTAAAACTTCTATATACTAAATTTTATCATCATAGCTGCTATAATTTGTCATTTATTAACAAATAAGCGATTAGCCTAAACGAGGTTATACGGGAGCTATGGTCAAATGAGAACTGATTTTGCCCAATTTCAATACCAAAATTTTCCCAGAGATAAAGAATATTTTTACTAAGTTTCAGTGAGCTAGCTCCTTTCGTTTAGGCGTTATCGTGATTTCAACAGACAGACAGACGGACAGACGGACAGACAGACGGACATGGCTCAATCTTAGAATTTCATAAGGATTCAGAATATATATCGTTTTTGGTTTTTGAGCCAATATTAAGGAAATTACAAACGGAATGACAATCTCAATATACCACCCATTCTTTTTGATGGTGGGTATAAAAAGGGGATGTTATATATATAAGAATTATAGCCAAATGTTGACCGATTGGTATATATATATATATATATATATATATATATATATATATATATATATATATATATATATATATATATATATATATATATATATATATATATAGAGCTTATTCTTGCAAAATTTAGTAGCCAGAGCTATCATAGTTTGTAATTTAATAGATTTTAACTGGCCTTTGCTAAAATTTTTGGTTTCCGTGAGTTTTTTATATGAAAGCTCAAGTCAAATTTGGACTGATTCCTAAAAAATTTGATAAAGTGATCAAAAATTACATAAAACTTCTCTATTTTAAATTTAATCGTCATAGCAATTACAATTGTATTCAATTTATCAGCATTAATGTGTTTCCCGGGGCGGCGTTATATGGGAGCTCTAACTAAATAAAGAGCAAATGTAAAACTTCTATATACCAAATTTTATCATCATAGCTGCTATAATTTGTCATTTATTAACAAATAAGCGATTAGCCTAGACGAGGTTATACGGGAGCTATGGTCAAATGTGAACCGATTTTTCCCAATTTCAATACCAAAATTTTCTCAGAGTTGAAGAATATTTTTACTAAGTTTCAGTTAGCTAGCTCTTTTCGCTTAGACGTTATCGTGATTTCAACAGACAGACGGACATAGCTCAATCGTCTTAGAATTTCATAAGGATTCAGAATATACATCGTTTTTGATTTTTATAAAAAATTAAATACCTAACGTTAAATAATTTATAAGATTATCAAAGTTATATTGAAGAAATTTTGGTTGAAAATTTTGATTAATTAGCTTGTAATTTTTCGTTTATAAATAAGGGAGTAAGAAATGAATGAAATAATAGTTAAGTAAGAGTGTTATATTCGGCTGTGCCGAATCTTATATACACACCATCAATTTGCGCTAAATTTAAAAAACATATCTTACGTATCACCCTCACGAGGTAATTAACTAATTTAAAATGTGGACCAAATTTGAAAAAAAACAAGTAAGAAAGTGCTATAGTCGGTCAAGCCCGACCATACGATACCCTTCACCACTAAGGTCAAAGGTGTTCTTTTATCTGTATAAAGACAAATATTTGCTGAATTTTGCCATCATACAAACATTTTCTCAAAACTTATTTATTTAAGCTGTTTCCGTCATTTGGACTTATATAAGAGCTAGGGTCAAATGTGGACCGATTATCTTGAAATTGGACAACTTGATTACAGTTGTTACAAAAATTATGTGTGCAAAAACTAAACTCAAAATTCTTATTATCTTCGGATTTACGAGCGTTTTAGTGATTTTTGCCTCATTTAGTGCGTTTTGATAGAAGAGTTTGTATGGAAGCTATGGTCAAATATAAACCGATTTCAACTAAATTTGGTACAGTGGTTTTGGTTTACGTAAGTAGTGTTTGTTTCAAATTTCACGAAAAAATATTGATATTTGTGGTCGAAATATCAATTCCGGGAAGTAGGACCTATGCGAGGTACCATAAATAATGGGCCGATTTTGACGAATTTCAATAGCCATGGTCCTATGAAAATGATCTGTGCCAAATTTCATCAGATTATATTCAGAATTACGACCTGTAGTTTGATTACAAGGTTTACATGGGGGTCCAGCCAGGCAGACGGACGGACGGACGGACGGACGGACTGACATCGCTAAATCGACTCATAAAGTGATTCTAAGCCTATTGGTATACTAAAAGGTGGGTCTTAGATAAATATTTCTATGTGTTACATACATCAGCACAAACTTTTAATACCCTTTCCACCTATGGTTGTGAAGGGTATAAATATTACGATTGTTGGTATTGTTTGTTAAATCATTGGACATAAGACTTCCGGCATTGACATAAGACTTCCTTGTGATAAATTTAGTGGACAAAGCTATTACAGTTTATCACTTATTGGCATTTAAATGTATTTTAGGTGAAATTTTGGCTGTTTCCGTAAGTTTTTTATATGGGAGCTATGGTAAAATGTGAACCGACTTCGATGAAATTTTATGTGCTGCCTAGTGCTTACGTAAAACTTATATGTACTAAATTTTATCGTCATAGCTATTACAATTTGTCATTTATTATCAAATAAGCGATTAGCCTAGACTGAGTTCTACGGGAGTTATGGTCAATGGGAACCGATTTTGCCCGATTTCAATACCAACATTTTCCAAGAAATAAAGAATATTTATGAAAAATTTCAATGATCTATATTCTTTCCTTAAGGTTTTATCGTGCCGACAACAGACAGACAGACATATGGACAGACAGACGGTCGGACGGACAGACAGACGGCCAGACAGACGGACATCGCTCAATCGTCTTAGAATTTTATAAGGATTCGAAATATACTTTAATTTTGGTTTTTGAGATAATATTAAGGAAATTACAAACGGAATGACAATCTCAATATATCCCCCATTCTTTTTGATGATGGGTATGAAAAAGGGATGTTATATATATAAAAACTATAGCCAAATGTTGACCAATTGTCACAAAATTTTACACACTGGCTGATACTTACATAAAGATTATTCTTGCATAATTTAATGGCCATAGCTATCATAGTTTCCAGTAGCTTTTAACCGGCCTTTGTTAGATTTTTTTGATCCCATACAAAAGACCTACGAGAGTGATTTTTATATAAAGTCAAATATGAACCGATTCCTATAAGATGTGTAATACTGCCCAATTGTCGCATAAAACTTCTCTATTCTAAATTAAGTCGTCATAGATATTACAATTGTATTTAATTTATCTATAGTATTTATAGTAATAGAGGCCCTATGCTCCACTGGGAGTCAAGGATAACAGAAGTAGAAGAAGAATTCAATTTATCAGAGATTCCCGGGGCGGGGTTATAAGGGAGCTCTTACTAAATGTGAACTAATGTAGCCCATTTTTAACACACAACTTTTTCAAGATATCGAAAATACTTTTCTTAAAGTTTGTCCCTCTAGCTTTTTTCGGTAAGGCGCTATAGCCCCTCTTTATATATCTTTGGGTTACCGTTAGCTTTTTTTATATGAAAGCTATGATTAAATGGTGACCGATTGTAACAAAACGGCGCTCTGGCTGGTATTCACATAAGACTTTATTGTGCCATAGCTATCATGCATTAAACACATAGACAACAGCAGGCTACGGGCTACAACCTGTCGAAATTAGAATACATGCATTCAAATAGAAATAAATTTTTTAGAGTCGACACGGCTACACGACTACCGACCACCGTTGAAGCTGTAGCCAAAATTAAACTATTTTCTATTTTTGTTGGCGACAATAAAAGATTTAGTGCTGCCAACACCATATAATATTAAAATAAATGAACGATTTATACCACTTGACTTTATTTACCATAAATACAATGGAGAGAATTTATGTAAACAATTTACATACTTATCAAATATTTATATATTTAATGTATATAATAATATCTAATAAAATATTATCTAAAAATTTATATTTATAAAACTCTAACTTAATAGAAGTAAAATTTTAAAAAGTTATTTTTTAAACTGTCAACTCACACGCTGTGTGCTAGAGCTACGTAGTTCATGTTATATAAAAGCCCAGTATGTCCTTTATAAAATTCATTATATAAAAGAGCATACTTATATCTATATTGTTTTAAGATATACGAATTTTTATAAAAAATTCGGTTGCAGAAATAAGTTTATAGTATATTAGCTCCTTATCCATTATAAAGAATATTATATAGAATATTATATAGAATATTATATAGAATATATAAGAATATAAAAGATATTTTCAGTAGCTTTTGTTTGATACCAAAAAAGTTAATATCGGATATAAACTTCTAAAGTTATACCGTATTATTCTTGAAACTTAAAAAGCCCATAACTCTTAAACTATTAGAGATCACACCAAAATCTTTCTATAAATTTTTATACCCACCATCAAAAAGAATGGGGGGTATATTGAGATTGTCATTCCGTTTATAATTTCCTTAATATTGGTTCAAAAATCAAAAACGATATATATTCTGAATCCTTATGAAATTCTAAGACGATTGAGCTATGTCCGTCTGTCTGTCTGTCTGTTGAAATCACGATAACGTCTAAACGAAAAGAGCTAGCTAACTGAATCTTAGCAAAAACATTCTTTATCTATGAGAAAAATTTGGTATTGAAATTGGGCAAAATCGGTTAGCATTTGGCCATAGCTCCCGTATAACCTCGTCTAGGCTAATCGCTTATTTGCTAATAAATGACAAATTATGACAGTTATGATGACAAAATTTGATATCTAGAAGTTTTCGATAAGCACTAGGCAGCATATAAAATTTCATCGAAATCGGTTCACATTTAGCCATAGCTCCCATACAAAAAACTTATGAAAACAGGATAAATTTCACCCAAAATACACTTAAATGCCAATAAATCTAAAAGTATAACAGATATAACCACTAAATTTGGCACAAGAAAGTCTTATATCAATGCCAGCCAGTGTGCAAAATTTTGTCACAATCGGTCACTATTTCACCTAGCTCCCATATAAAAAACTTACGAAAACACAAAAATTCAAAAAGAAAAGGGGATTTATGTCCGTCAGATAAAATCGCGATAGCTCCTTAACTACAAGAGCTAGTAAAACTAAATTAAGCACAAGGAAGTCTTATGTCAATGCCAGCCAGTGTGCAAAATTTCGTCACAATCGGCGGTCACCATGTGACCATAGCTCCCATATAAAAAACTTATGGAAATACAAAAATACATAAAGAAAAGGTTGTTTATGTCCGTCTGTCCGTCAGAAAAAGCACGATAGCGCCTTAACGAAAAGAGCTAGAGGGACAAAATTTTACAAAAGTATTTTGGATATCTTGAGAAAGATGTGTGTTGAAAATGGACAAAATCGGTTCAAATTTAGTTAGAGCTCCCATATAACCCCGCCCCAGGAAACACATTAATGCTGATAAATTGAATACAATTGTAATAGCTATGACGATTAAATTTAAAATAGGGAAGTTTTATGCAATTTTTGATCAGTTTATCAAATTTTATAGGAATCAGTCCATATTTGACTTTAGCTTTCATGTGAAAAACACTCACGGAAACCAAAAATTTTAGCAAAGGCCAGTTAAAAGCTATTAAATTAGAAACTATGATAGCTATGGTCACTAAATTTTGCAAGAATAAGCTCTCTATATATACGAAAAGTATTTAACAACTTATTAATGTAAAACTATACCTGGTTATGAGACCGAATTTTGATCAAAGTAAATACTGGGGAAACCACTAAAATATTTTTGAATGTTGAACTATAAAGCTACGGAAACCTAATTTAGTCCAAAGGTTTTACCAACAATACCAAATAGCTTAGCGATTTTTTCAGTTTTGGTGCAGATTTTGAATTAGCTGCACCCTTGTAGATATATGAGATATGTTTCTAAATTTAACACAACTTGATGGTGGGTATATAAGATTCGGCACAGCCGAATATAACACTCTTACTTGTTTTTGATATAGACATACCATCAGGTACAGTAAAACCGTTGATTTCGGAGGTTAATTAATAAAATGAATTTATGTCGTTTTTATCAAAATTTAAATTGTTATTTTGTCCATCTTATAAACGCGATATTGGCACCACTCATAAACAGGTGTTTCGAAATGTAGCTGCCATCCAAAATAATTAAATAGCTGACTACGAGGCTACTATTGCAGCCAACGACTTTTGTAGTCGGTGTTCGTGTAGCCTGCTGTTGTCTATGTGTTTAATGCATCACAGTTTATCATTTATTGCCATTTAAGTGTTTTTAGGGTGGAATTTAGGCTATTTCCTAAGTGTTTTGTATGGGAGCTATGGTTAAATGTGTACCGCTTTCGACGAGATTTGATATGCTGCCTAGTCCTTATGTAAAACTTCTAAAATCCAAATTTTATCATCATGGCTCTTATAATTTATCATTTATTTGTAAATAAGCGACTAACCTAAACGAGGTAATACAGGAGCTTTGGTAAAATGTAAAGCGATTTTGTCCAATTTCAATATCAAAATTTTCCCAGAAATGAAGAGTATCTTTGCCAAGTTGAGCCAATATAAAGGAAATTACAAACGGAATGACAATCGGAATGACCCCATTCTTTATGATAGGGGCTATAAAAATATGTTACCACTCGTGATATAACTTTTAATTATATTTATACTAAATAGCTCAATATGTTAACTTAATAAACTTTATTTTATTTTCATTATTCAATTTATTATCATTTTCATTTTCCTTTGTTCTACATACATATAAAATGAATGGCTTCCAAAATTTCGTTTAAAAATTTATTATTCAATTACAAAGACCCTGTAATTTTCACACCATTTTTCTTACAACATAAATGAAACCTGCAATTAGCAACAATAAAAAATGTCGTGCAGCTAAAGAAGGTTGTAACAAGAAGTTTAAACGAAAAGGTCAAATTATTTAATGTTTTATAGGACATGAAAAATATACTGCAGAAATATGGGCCACCAACGCCACAGTGGGACGGTTTAAAAATATAATGCGGAATAGGTCCGTAACTTCTAAACCATTGGGCTGATTTTTGCATATGGATATAGCATATGTATTGGGGAGCTTAATTTTTGAAAATGGAAAGCCTAGATTTTACTGGGGCGGCACAATCGGTCCCTAAAGTAGGGCATCTCAAACTCAAATCGCTTAAAACGATATATAATTCTCATTTCCTAACTGATTTGAAAAATCATACTATATAACAAATATATAGGTCAAGATCTACAAAAAATGCTACATGCACATGCTATCTCTTACGGTTTAAAAGATATTCAACTTCAAAAAAAATTGTCAATTTTTGTCCCATACTGCTCCGATTTTTTTACTAATATCTGATCTATATATAAATTGATTTTCTTGATTGAAACCCCTACGGGGTTTCTAGCGGTTTAGAAACTAACGGTTTAGAGCTAAAGTTTAAGCTGCGGACTTATTTTCATTCTATTTTTAAACCATCTCACTGTGCAGTAGAGCGGTTCGCCTTCCACACAAAAAAAAGTTATGTCAGTCACTCCCTAGGATTAAAGATAATGTTAAAACAATTCCAAAAAATATTTTTTTATTTTTTTACCACGCCTACAAATACCGCCCTTTTACTATTTTGTTCACAGTGTCGCCATTTTAAGTCCGATCATAACATTTTATATATCGCTGTTCGCAGCTCTGCAAGGGCTACATTTCACTCTTTAATAGTTTTTTACTATCACGTCAATTTATAGTCATTACTTTTAAAAACTAGATTTTTAGTCGATTTGATTAGGGTGGGTACGACTCGAATTTTAAAAAGTCATGACTAGAAATTGACGAGGTTGTAAAAAATTATCAAAGAGAGAAATGTAGCCTTGAAAGAGCCCTGAAAATCGATGTATAATATGTTATGATCGGACAAAAGATGGCGACACAGTTAATAAAACACAAAAAGGGCGGTATTTGTAGGCGTGGTAAAAAAATAAAAATAATTTTTTTGGAATTATTTTTACATTATCTTTAATCCTAGGGGGTGACTGACTCAACTTTTTTTCGAACCACTCTACTGTGCAGCGTATAACACGCAGAAGAAGTGGAACTATGACAAAGTGGCCACATATTCTTCATTAAGCTCAAAAAATCGTCGGCGGTTTTTTGTAAACACATTCCACCAATACCAAGTTTTTTTAGGCCATACATTTTTGTAGTTGTCTTAAAGACATATTCTTATTTATTTTCAAAAGGATCTATATAACACAAATAAGAGATTTCGGGGAAAAACGTGCTCAGACTAGCAAAAAATTGGATAATATTTCTAAGAATATGGCTGCGACAAAATATCGATTTGATTAAAGGATATTCAAAGGTTTATTTGGGCAACAACTTGTGATAACAAAGGATAATTACTTCTTTTGAAAAAGTTTTACGTCTTATTTAGCATAATTTTTGCACTTTTGAACCCAAATGATGAAAATCAAGAATATTTTTGATAAATTTTTTTATTTTTGCTTGACCAATTTTTGCAATTATAAGAAGCCTTTAACAAACAAATTCTCAAGATATAAGTTTTCTAGAAAAAGTTTATTTTTTTTTCTTCAAAAATAATTTTTTTTGCTGATTTAATGTCTGAAGAAACTTAAGAAAAGTTTAGCAAAATTTTCTAATCTGCAAAAAAATGTTTGAAGAAATAGCGGAATATTTATAGATTAAATTCAGTATTTAATAAAATCTTAAACAATAATTAAAACTAAAATTTATCGGTTTAGTAAAAAAGATTTTAATAAAGAAAAAAGAAGGTTTCCTTCAAATTTTCATTACTACTCATATAGTTCTAATCCAAACACTTCCTTTGCATTCTTTATGCAGCGTAAATCGGCAACGTTGCATAAGAATTGTTAAAATTGCTGTTAGTTATTAAAAAATAAAGTTATCGTACTAGTAATAGCGCTTTAAATAAAAAATAGATGATAATTCATTACTTCTCATATACTCCTATTCCAAACACTTCCTTTAGAGTATTTATGTAACGTCCATTGGCCAAACTACATAATATTTGGTAATTTTCTAAAATATAAATAGATCAAGTTAAGAGTTAAAGAAAATCCTAAACAACAAATAAATAACAAAATAATTAAACTATTGTTTAAAGTTTTGAAACATTAAATAAAGAAATAAAACGTATATTTCAACACTATATTCCCCCTCCAAACACTTCCTTTTGTTGATTTATGTAGCGTCCATTGTCAATCCTACATACTATTTTTACTTTCAGAACGATCTTTTCTTAAATAACACTTTTTCATTAAAGTAGGGTCAAATAACACTCACACATTTAAATTCCACAAGCACGATTTTATAATTTTCTCTCCTTTGCAGTTCTTAATAAAAATACTTGCATGTTCAAATCCTGGCAATCGTTTCTCTATTTTTTGCTTCCCCTTTGGCTAGTTTTTCCACTTCATTCAACACTAACGAACACAAGGTATTAACTAGATTATAAATCTGGAAATGTTATAGCCTTTTTTCTTTTTTTCGTTCCTAAAATTAGAACAAAACTTTAGTTTTTGTTACCTAAGTGTACGTTTGTTGCATATTCTAATTTAAGACCTTCTTGTCAAGACATGCAACACAAGAATCTGAGTACAGTTCAAAAAGTATTCAAAGTAATAGTCAAAAAAGGAAGCACTAAACAAAAAGTTTGCCAAGAAATTTAAAGGTTTCCAACAACAAACTGCTTTCAATCTACTGATCCCATTTTTTTTATACCCAACACCAAAAAAAATGGGGGTATATTGAGATTATCATTCCGTTTGTAATTTCTTTAATATTGGATCTTAAACCAAAATTGATGTATATTCTGTCAGCCTATCTGTCTGTTGTCGGCACGATAGTTTCTAAACGAAAGGATTTAAGTCCTTGAAATTTGGCAAACGTATTCTTCATTTCTTGGAAAATTTTAGTATTGAAATTGGGCGAAATCGGTTTACATTTAACCATAGCTCCCATATAACCTCGCTTAGAACAATCGCTTATTTGCTAATAAATGACAAATTGTAATAGACCTGTGAACCGCAGTGGTATAGCAGATATAGATCTTGTCTTGATCTAATCAACACAGTAAGAATAGTACTGGAGCAATGTAATGAATTCCGCACACCCATTTACCTAGCGTTTATCGACTTTATGAAGGCCTTCGACAGTGTCAACAGGAGCTATCTATGGAGAATTTTAGAAAACCGTAACATGCCAACGAAAATTCTGAACTTAATTCGGGCAATGTACATGGACTTTAAGTGTCGGGTTATACATAAAGGTAAATTGTCTAATCCGTTCGAAGTTACTACTGGAGTAAGACAAGGATGTATCTTATCACCCATACTTTGTATCCTTGTCATCGACAATATAATGCGCACGGCACTGAATGGTAGACGTGGTATCCAATGGACACCCTTTAAACAACTTGAGGACTTGGAATACGCCGATGACGTATGCCTTCTAAGCCAAAGCCTAGGTCACCTTCAATAAAACACTAGCGCTATTACTGTTGAATCTCGGGCAGCTGGGCTGGAAATCAATATCTCCAAGACAAAGATTATGCCTGGTGGCGATGGCGCAAACCCGTCGCCACACATCAATGTGGATAACGAGGTTATTGGATGTGTAGGTACCTTTAATTATCTTGGTAGTTTGGTATCTACAAAAGGTGGCGCCGACGAGGATATTGAATCGCGTATAAATAAGGCAAAATCAGCATTCGGCATTCTCAGAACTATATGGAAATCTCGGCAAATATCAACAACAACTAAGTTACGAATATATAACTCGAATGTCAAGTCCATCTTGTATTACGGCTGCGAAACTTGGAAACGCACAAATGCCATCGATAAGCGCCTGCAAACCTTTGCAAACAAATGCTTGCGGCAAATCCTTAATACTTGGTGGCCAAATCGCATAAGAAATGAAGATCTACTAAACGCTACAAACCAAATCCCTTTTTCTTTAGAGGTATGTCAACGGAAATGGCGGTGGATAGGCCACACACTTCGAAGGCAAAATACCAACATTGCTCGACAAGCGCTTCGTTGGAATCCACAAGCAAGCGGCCGTCGTGTTGGTGCACCTGCTAGAACGTGGAGAAGGTCAATTGAAGCGGAGTTACAAGCAGCAAACTATTCATGGAATGATGTAAGCCTAACATCTCGCAATAGAGTTCGATATAAAAGGATGGTTGAGGCCCTATGCTCCACTGGGAGTCAAGGATGACAGAAGAAGAATCCACCTAGCATACAAGAGGTCCCAAGTTCGATCCCCGGTCAAGACCAACTTGAAAAAAAAATAAATTTTGAAAAAAGAAGCGGTTAACCTTATAACTCAGCTAGCCACTGGTTATTGAGTATTAGGCTATGTAAAACTTCTCTAACTAATGCATTTGCTGTTCGGCGCCGTTGTTAAAACGTAGGTCCCTTTAAATGAGTCTAAAAATAGAATGGGATGCAGCTCATGTCTGAGAGAAGTACCCCTTGTTCCAATTGGAATGTTATTGGGGAATTAGAAATAGAAATTTTACATAATCGTTATTCAGCGTATAAAATTTCATCGAAATCGGTTCACATTTAACCATAGCTCCCATACAAAACGCTTACGAAAACAGCCTTAATTTCACCTAAAATATACTCAAATACGAATAAATGATAAACTGTATTAGCAGTGACCACTAAAATTATCACAAGCAAGTCTTTATCAATGCTAGGGATTTATTTCCGTCTGTGCGTCCTAAAGGAAAACAGCTAGAGGGAAAAAATTTTACAAAAGTAGTTTCGTTGTGTTGAAAAACGTATTGAAAATGGGCGAAGTCGGTTCTCATTTAGTTGGAACTCCTATGTAGCCCCGTCCCGGAAATAACATTAAATGATAAATTGAATACAATTGTAATAGCTATGACAACTAAATTTAGAACAGAGAAGTTTAATGCAATTACTAGTCAGTACACCAATACCTCGCTTTGCGTCTTTTTCGAAGTTGCATTGCTAAATTAGTACTAATTTTCACTGTAGGTAGTAAGATTTTCGAAGTTGCGTTATTTTGGGTTAGAGTCTTTAATATTTATACCCTTCACCACCTAGACCCGCCTTTTAGTATACCTATAGGCTTAGAATCGTTTTCTGAGTCGATTTAGAGATTTCAGTCCGTCCTTCCGTCTAGCTGGACGGCTGGCTAGACCCCCAAGTAAACAATATAATCAAAGTACAGGTCGCAATTCTAAATATAATTTGATGAAATTTGACACAGATCATTTTTTTGATAGTGGGCTTTTAAAATTCGTCAAAATCGGTCCATTATTTATGGTACCTCCCATAGGTCCCACATCCCGGAATTGATATTGTAGCCACAAATATCAATATTTTTTCATGAAACTTTAAACAAATACTGCCTATGTAAACCAAAATCACTGTATCGGTCCACATTTGACCATAGCTCCCATACAAACTCCTCTGTCAAAACGCACTAAATGATAAAAAAATCACTAAAATGCTCGCAAATCTGAAGATAACAAGAATTTTAAGTTTATTTTTTGAATACATAATATTTGTAAATCAATTTACCAAATTTCGAGATAATCGGTCCACATTTGACAATAGCTTTTATATAATTCCAAATGACGGAAACAGCTTAAATGTATAAGTTTTGAGAAAATGTTTGTATGATGGCAAAATTTAGCAAATATTTTTTTTTATACAGAAAAAGAACACCTTTGACCTTAGTGGTGAAGGGTATCGTATGGTCGGGCTTGATCGACTATACCAATTTCTTTCTTTGTTTTAGTTTATTTTATATTATTTTTAAACCCACCATCAAAAAGAATTGGGGGTATATTATTATTGTCATTCCGTTTGTAATTTCATTAATATTTGCTCAAATACCAATATTGAAGTATATCCTTATGAAATTCTAAGACGATTGAGCGATGTCCGTCTGTCTGTCCGTATGTCGTTCTGTCTGTTGTCCTCACCTAACGAAAGAATGTAGGTCACTAAAATTAGGCATAAATATTTCTCATTTCTTCAATTTAAATCGGGCAAAATCGGTTCACATTTGACCATAGCACCCGTATAATCTCGTCTAGGCTAAATGCTTATTTGCTAATAAATGACAAGTTATTATAGCTATGATTTGGTATATGGATGTTTGACCTAGCTCCCATATAAAAAACTTACGAAAACACAAAAATTCAAAAAGAAAAGGGGATTTATGTCCGTCTGTCCGTCAGATAAAATGCTCCTTAACTACAAAAGCTAGTAAGACTAAATTAAGCACAAGGAAGTCTTATGTCAATGTCAGCTAGTGTGCAAAATTTTGTCACAATCGGTCACCATTTGACCATAGCTTTCAAATAAAAAACTTATGGAAACACAAAAATACATAAAGAAAAGGTTGTTTATGTCCGTCTGTCCGTCAGATAAAAGCACGAGAGCTCCATATAACCCCGCCCCGGGAAACACATTAAGTATGAAACACAATTGGAACGAACGACCAATTTTTCGGAACGAATATTCGTCGTTAGAAATAGAAGATATGGGTTTATATGAAAGTGCTCACAATAGATGCGTACGACGAAATTCGTCGTGCGTATCGAATAGTGCGATAGGTTTATTTCTATTTCATACGCAGACGAACGACGACTAAACTGACTAAGAGTGGCTGTATTTCTATTTCTGTTGTAAAGTATAAGAAATTATATGTGTTTTTGTGAAATATGGTCACCTTATAAATTGTAAACAAAAAAACAATTATTTCAAATAAAATTAATTAAATATTTTCTTTTTGTGAAAAATTGAAAGAATAAAATAAAGAAAAATTGCAAATATTGTGAGTGCGCGATATGTACGAAAGTGTGTGTAATTTGTGCTAATGAAAAATAAACAAAAATGGCGTCAGCAACGTTTATTCGTCCCAAATGTGTTCAATGGACGAATATACAAGACGAATTTTTAAAGCCGAATTCGTCGTGCTGGACGAAATTAGTCATTCGTCCCAATTGTGTTTCTACCTTTAATGCTGATAAATTGAATACAATTGTAATTGCTATGACGATTTAATTTAAAATAGGGAAGTTTTATGCAATTTTTGATCAGCTTATCAAATTTTATAGGAATCAGTCCATATTTGACTTTAGCTTTCATATAAACAACACTCACGAAAACCAAAAATTTTAGCAAAGGCCAGTTAAAAGCTATAAAATTTGAAACTATGATAGCTATGGCCACTAAATTTTGCAAGAATATGCTCTATATATATACCAGCCAGTGTGTACAATTTTGTAACAATCGGTCAACATTTGGCTATAATTCTTATATACATAACATCCCCTTTTTATATCTATTTACAATCAAAAAGATTTGGAGGTACATTCATTATATTAAGATTGCACCTATGAAATTATATAGGCATCAATCAATGTTCAGCCCAGACTTTATATATGATGAATGCATTTGGATCTCCAAACGAAATATATGGACGTGCCGTATTACTTTTGTTTAGCCTAACTAAATATTAAGCACAACGAAAAGTATTTAACAACTTATTAATGTAAAACTTTACTCGGTTCCGAGACCGAATTTCGATCAAAGTAAATACTAGGAAAATAACTTAGATATTTTTAAATGTTGAACTATAAAGCTACTGCAACCGAATTGAGTCCAAAGATTTTACCAACAATACCAATTAGCTTAGCGATTTTTTGAAAATTTGGTCCACATTTTGAATTAGCTGCACCCTAGTAGATATATAAGATATGTTTCATAATTTAACACAACTTGATGGTGGGTATATAAGATTCGGCATAGCCGAATATAAAACTCTTACTTGTTATAGCTACAATCATAAAGATATAGAGTTGCATTCAGTATATTAAGATTGCGCCAACGAAATCAAATAGCTATCAATCAATGTCCTCAAGTCGACTGTGATTTCTATGCTTTACAAACATTAGAAAAACCTAATATTCCATCTCACATATGTTTACTACTATTTCTTATAATTGAAATGAAGTTCATGGAAGTTTTTATCAAAATGTTGCTTGAAATTAGTGTTTGCTTACAGCCTTTAATTTTCTTTGCCAACTCTTTTATATCCTTTCATTCGTTTCCTAATGTTTCAGCTAGTCCCTGGACTGTTTTTGGGAAACATGAACATTTTTGTAGTAAAGACAAGTTCTTCTATAGCAGGTCATAGGAAAGTTTTAAATTAAAACATGCAAGACATGTACTTTATAACTTTCACTCCCTAAAGTATGCTAGAATTTTTATTAAAAAAAGGCACAAAATTTCCTGATTTATAATTCAAGCAATTTGTACTTCGTGATGTTAGTGTGGGAGAAAGATGTAAAAATAGCCAAAAGTGATATAAAAATAGAGAGACAATTGCTGGGATTTTAAAGGATGGCATGATTGTAAATAAATATGTTAAAGGCCAAAGGAATTTTAGAGAAAACAAGTAAGAGTGTTATATTCGGCTGTGCCGAATCTTATATACCCACCATCAAGTTGTGTTAAACTCAGAAACAGGGGTTAGCTAATTTAAAATCTGGACCAAAACTGAAAAAATCGCTAAGCTAATTGGTATTGATGGTATAACTTTGGACTAAATTCGGTTGCCGTAGCTTTATAGTTCAACATTTAAAAATATTTAAGTGGTTTCCCCAGTATTTACTTTAATCAAAATTCGGTCTCATAACCGGGTATAAATAGTTTTATATTAATAAGTTGTTAAATGCTTTTCGTTGTGCTTAATAGGTAGTTAGGCTAAACACGTTAATAGTAATACGACAGGTCCATATATTTCGTAAGGAGTTTCTAATGCATTCATCATATATAAAGTCTGGGCTGAACATTGATTGATGCCTATATAATTTCATAGGTGCAATCTTAATATAATGAATGTACCTCCAAATCTTTTTGATTGTAGATATAAAAAGGGGATGTTATATATATAAGAATTATAGCCAAATGTTGACCGATTGTAACAAAATTTTACACACTGGCTGGTATATATATAGAGCTTTTTCTTGCAAAATTTAGTGGCCATAGCTATCATAGTTTCGAATTTAATAGCTTTTAACTATCCTTTGCTAAAATTTTTGGTTTCCGTGAGTGTTTTTTATATGAAAGCTAAAGTCACATATGGACTGATTCCTATAAAATTTGATAAACTGATCAAAAATTGTATAAAACTTCCCTATTTTAAATTTAATCGTCATAGCTATTACAATTATATTCAATTTATGAGCATTAATGTGTTTCCCGGGGCGGGGTTATATGGGAGCTCTAACTAAATTTGAACCGATTTTGTCCATTTTCAATACACATCTTTTCCAAGATATCCAAAATACTTTTGTAAAATTTTGTCCCTCTAGCTCTTTTCCTTAAGGGGCTATCGTGCTTTTATCTGACGGACAGACGGACATAAACAACCTTTTCTTTATGTATTTTTGTGTTTCCATAAGTTTTTTATATGGGAGCTATGGTCAAATGGTGACCGATTGTGACAAAATTTTGCACACTGGCTGGCATTGACATAAGACTTTCTTGTGCCTAATTTAGTCTTCGTAGCTTTTGTAGTTAAGGAGCTATCACGATTTTATCTGACAGACAGACGGACATAAATCCCCTTTTCTTTTTGAATTTTTGTGTTTTCGTAAGTTTTTTATATGGGAGCTAGGTCAAATGGTGACCGATTGCGACAAAATTTTGCACACTGGCTGGCATCGATATAAAACTATATTGTGCTAAATTTGGTGGTTATATTTGTTATACTTTTAGATTTATTAGCATTTAAGTGTATTTTAGGTGAGATTTAGGCTGTTTTCGTAAGTTTTTTGTATGGGAGCTATGGCTAAATGAGAACCGCTTTTGATAAAATTTTACACGCTGTCTAGGGCTAATGTAAAACTTCTATATACCAAATTTTATCATCATAGCTGCTATAATTTTTCATTTATTAACAAATAAGCGATTAGCCTAGGTGAGGTTATACGGGAGCTATTGTCAAATGTGAACCGATTTTGCCCAATTTCAATACCAAAATTTTCTCAGAGCTAGCTCCTTTCGTTTAGGCGTTATCGTGATTTCAACAGACAGACAGACAGACGGACATGGCTCAGTCGTCTTAGAATTTCATAAGGATTCAGAATATATATCGTCTTTGGTTTTTGAGCCAATATTAAGGAAATTACAAACGGAATGACAATCTCAATATACCCCACTTTTTTTTGATGGTGGGTATAATAAAAATTTTGAGTATTTTTTAGTACGTTTTTTGTTTGTTTATCTAAGATATTTCGCTATCATTATTATAAGTTTAATTTTGATTTATTGCTCTGGATTTAAATTCATTGTTGCTGATTACTAAAGTTCATCAAATATTTTTAATAAAACTCGAGACATTAAATCAGCAAATAATTTTCTTCTTAAGAAAAATAGAAGTTTCGAATTTCTTTTAAGGCTTCTTTTAAATGGAAAACAAAATATTTAAGTTAAAGTGGATTATTTGAGAAATAATTTTTAACTTCATGTTTTTGTGATAAAAATACCAAAAAATTATGACAAGCCATGAGTATTAATCAAAAGAAAATAATAATTTATTAAAAAAAAGTTGTTTGTCAAATAACTTTTCGTATATCCTTTAATCTAGTCAATTTGTTGACACATCAAATTCATACGATTTGAAAATCATTTTCCAATTTTTGCTAATCCAAGCACGTAGTTTCCAAAATTCCACATTCATTTTCTCTGAAACCTTGTAAATGCAAACCAAAAATGTGTGTTTTGGGACAATTTCGTTGTTCTACATGAAAAGACTAATATGACAAATTTTTATGGCTTAAACAAATATTATACATACATTGTAGCAAATTTGCAATATTTACACAAAGATTTGGAAAAAAAATCCTATATGAATACAAATTATGTATATAAAATATTCCTTTTAATGTCAAATGAGCCCATAAAGAATTTAGGCACGATTGGGAAATTATAACAAATGATGGAAGCGGCTCATAGTTAGGAAACCCTTTTAAGAGGAAAAAAATAGGTTTATTTGGGGTTGAATTTTAAAAATTTAAGTTAATTTTAATTTATATTGAAAAAAAGTTAAATAATTTAAAGTATGAGAAAATAAGAAGAAAATGCTTTAGCGATTTTCTTTGGCCACTCTGTTGTTTTTACCAGGGACCTTAACTGTTATAACTTTTATCGTAAAAGTCAGAAAATAAAAGTTATTTTTTGAATTTTATTTTTTCGAGCAGAAATAAAAGTTATTTTTTGACTTTTATTTTTTCGATAAAAATAAACAGTTATTTTTGACTTTTATTTTTTCAAGCAAGAATAAAAGTTTTTTTTCAACTTATATTTTTTCGAGCAAAAATAACAGTTATTTTTGACTTTTATTATTTCGATCATGAATAAAAGTTATTTTTTGACTTTTATGTTTTCGAGCAGAAATAAAAGTTATTTTTTGATTTTATTTTTTCGAGCAGAAATAAAAGTTAGTAGGATTTTTTACATTAGTAAAATCCATGTTCCTTAGCTGCTGTGCAGGTCGCTAGTATCCCTCCTTCTGAGTCGGCTATGGCCGCGACTATTTAGTATATTTCGAGCTAGTGGGTTTGGGTGACATGTCAAATTATAGATATAATTTATATATTTCTGTTTAAACCAATGGAATTTCAAGGTCTTTGTTTAAGTTGGAGTTTTTAATGTGCCACGGGGCGCCAGTAATTATGCTTAAAAGCTTATTTTGTCGTCTTTGTATTTTCTCAATATTTGACTCTGAGACAGTGTCCCACAATTGAACTCCGTAACACCATATTTGTTTAATTATAGAGTTATATAGAAGAACTTTGCAATCTAGACTAAGCTTAGAATTTTTACCAATTAGCCAGTTAATTTGGGCAGACTTTAGTTTAATTTGGGTCAATTTGGCATCGATGTGACTCTTCCATGTAAGCTGTCGATCCAAGTGAATACCTAGGTATTTCACCTCTGTTTGTTGGGGGGGATAACTTGATTATTATTTTAACAGGAGGGCACGAGTCTCTGCAGAGACTAGTGTTATCCTTGACTCCCATCCATTTACATCGGACTCTATTGCTAGATGTTAGGCGTGCCTCATTTCATGAATAGTTTGCTGCTTGTAACTCCGCATCAGTTGACCTTCCCCATATTCTAGTCAGGCAATGTTGATATTTGTAGTTCGAATTATGCGGCCTAATATATCTGTATATACCGGAGTAAAGAAACACTGTAAAAGTATATGTGAAAGTATAATTTCACAAAATTTTGACCATATAGAATCAATTGTGAAGATTTTTATTATGCAATAAAAAACAAGTAAGAGTGTTATATTCGGCTGTGCCAAATCTTATATACCCACCATCAAGTTGTGTTAAATTCAGAAACAGGGTGCAGCTAATTCAAAATCTGGACCAAAACTGAAAAAATCGCTTAGCTTATTGGTATTGTTGGTAAAACCTTTGGACTAAATTCGGTTACCGTAGCTTTATAGTTCAACATTTAAAAATATTTTAGTGGTTTCCCCAGTATTTACTTTGATCAAAATTCGGTCTCATAACCGGGTATAGTTTTATATTAATAAGTTGTTAAATACCTTTCGTTGTGCTTAATATGTAGTTAGGCTAAACACGTTAATAGTAATACGGCAGGTCCATATATTTCGTTAGGAGTTAATAATGCATTCATCATATATAAAGTCTGGGCTGAACATTGATTGATGCCTATCTAATTTCATAGGTGTAATCTTAATATAATGAATGTACCTCCAAATCTTTTTGATTGTAGATATAAAAAGGGGATGTTATATATATAAGAATTATAGCCAAATGTTAACCGATTGTATCAAAATTTTACACACTGGCTGGTATATATATAGAGCTTATTCTTTCTTATTCTTAGCTTTTAACTGGCCTTTGCTAAAATTTTTGGTTTCCGTGAGTGTTTTTTATATGAAAGCTAAAGTCAAATATGGACTGATTCCTATAAAATTTGATAAACTGATCAAAAATTGCATAAAACTTCCCTATTTTAAATTTAATCATCATAGCTGTTACAATTGTATTCAATTTATCAGCATTAATGTGTTTCCCGGGGCGGGGTTATATGGGAGCTCTAACTAAATTTGAACCGATTTTGTCCATTTTTAACACACATCTTTTTCAAGATATCGAAAATACTTTTGTAAAATTTTGTCCCTCTAGCTCTTTTCGTTAAGGTGCTATCGTGCTTTTATCTGACGGACAGACGGACATAAACAACCTTTTCTTTATGTATTTTTGTGTTTCCATAAGTTTTTTATATGGGAGCTATGGTCAAATGGTGACCGATTGTAACAAAATTTTGCACACTGGCTAGCATTGATATAAGACTTTCTTGTGCCAAATTTACTGGTTATATCTGTTATACTTTTAGATTTATTGGCATTTAAGTGTATTTTAGGTGAAATTTAGGCTGTTTTCGTAAGTTTTTTGTATTAGAGCTATGGCTAAATGTGAACCGATTTTGATGAAATTTTACACGCTGCCTAGGGCTAATGTAAAACTTCATTTATTAACAAATAAGCGATTAGCCTAGAAGAGGTTATACGTTAGCTATGGTCAAATGTGAACCGATTTTGCCCAATTTCAATACCAAAATTTTCTCAGAAATGAACAATATTTCTACTTAGTTTCAGTGAACTAGCTCCTTTTGTTCAGGCGTTATCGTGATTTCAACTGACAGACAGACAAACAGACAGACAGACAGACAGACAGACAAACAGACAGACAAACAGACAGACAAACAGACAGACAAACAGACAGACAGACAGACAGACAGACAGACAGACAGACAGACAGACAGACAGACATACGGACAAACAGACGGACATCGCTCGTTTTTGGTTTTTGACCCAATATTAAGGAAACTACAAATGGAATGACAATCTCAATATACCCCCCATTCTTTTTGATGGTGGGTATAATAATGGTATACATGTGTATACACTATTGTTTTATTAAGGGGACGATATATATTTTGAATGGAAAACTTTAAATTATAAATATTATTCTACGACAATACGACTTCAAAGTGGCGCTATGATAGCATGATATGTAATGTTTGTGACTATACTTTAAGAGGAAAACACTGAAAAACTACTTCAAACTTCCTTATTCAATGCTTGAATATGAAAAATTCTTAAATAAAATATTTCACTCACTATGACACTCCCTCTAAAACCGAGAAAAAAGTGAGTTAGCATGACAATGAATGTATCTTATCCTAGACAAAACCACAAAACCGAATTAACATCAAAACTTTTCTAATTGAAAATTCTAATTTATACGAAACAAAACATTCATCATTCATTCACCAATATGGAAACAGATATAGAAGACTGTCACAATTTTTGGTAATGCTGAACATACCACGACATCACCACCATCATAATCATCAACATTCCCAACAGCAGCAGCAACACAATCATGAAGGTTCTCAAAGTGGTGCCAGCAGCCTTATACCATCTCAACAGCATTCCCCTCAAGGTCCACAACCACCCACTATCATAACAAATTCTCCTTCGCAATTGACAATTCCTGGTCAAAGCCATATAAACAGCAGCAGTAGCAGCATAAATACCAGCATCAGCCATTCAAATCTCAGTCACTTGTCGGTTGCATCACGAAATTCAAGTGAGGAACAGGACTATCAGTTGTTTGCTTCAAGGGCCAACTTACCACGTTCTTCATGTGTCAGTTTTCAAAGTGAAATGTTATTACTGGATTTGGCAAATTGTGAAATCACTGAATTACTAGAAAGGTATTGGTTTTCAATAGATGATGTTTGTCAAAGGCATTAAGTGTTTTTGATGAGGGTAGACGTGATAAAAATGGTCGATTGTAAAGTGTTTGATAAGAAGAATGGAAAATCAAAAGGACCAAAAGTTAAATTTGAAATTTAATGTTTTAATAACTAAAATCACAAAGAACATACAACATTTTTTAAATAGGGTTTAAGATATTAAGAAATCAATAAATTTATCCAATACGAAACACTAATAATAATAATATTTCTTTCTTCCCTCCCTCACCTCATCTATTTCAGACCCGCCGCCACCCTCGTCCACAAAGATGATTATGGGACTCAACGTGTCTATAAGAAAACCTCACCCAATTGTGTTTTAACTCTTTACTTACCATCAAGAGAAATCACCTTATCCGGCAGCAGTCCTTCAATTTTGCGTGGCATTGTTTTTGTAGATCCAAAGGCCATACAAGGATATCGTGTCTATGCCCAATTAACGCTAACATTTCGGTAAGTAATTGCTCAAAGAAACCCAAAAATAATAACAATAAATCTTACAAAATGTTCTTTCAATACCAACAAATTTATTTGAAGGTTGTTTGAGTTAATTGAAATAAATTTTACAAAAGAAAATTCCTGGTAATATATTTTAATAATTTCTAAACTCAATTAATTAGTAAATTGATGTTAAGCGATAGTCTTAGTCTAGTCATAGTCTAGTCATAGTCTAGTCATAGTCTAGTCATAGTCTAGTCATAGTCTAGTCATAGTCTAGTCATAGTCTAGTCATAGTCTAGTCATAGTCTAGTCATAGTCTAGTCATAGTCTAGTCATAGTCTAGTCATAGTCTAGTCATAGTCTAGTCATAGTCTAGTCATAGTCTAGTCATAGTCTAGTCATAGTCTAGTCATAGTCTAGTCATAGTCTAGTCATAGTCTAGTCATAGTCTAGTCATAGTCTAGTCATAGTCTAGTCATAGTCTAGTCATAGTCTAGTCATAGTCTAGTCATAGTCTAGTCATAGTCTAGTCATAGTCTAGTCATAGTCTAGTCATAGTCTAGTCATAGTCTAGTCATAGTCTAGTCATAGTCTAGTCATAGTCTAGTCATAGTCTAGTCATAGTCTAGTCATAGTCTAGTCATAGTCTAGTCATAGTCTAGTCATAGTCTAGTCATAGTCTAGTCATAGTCTAGTCATAGTCTAGTCATAGTCTAGTCATAGTCTAGTCATAGTCTAGTCATAGTCTAGTCATAGTCTAGTCATAGTCTAGTCATAGTCTAGTCATAGTCTAGTCATAGTCTAGTCATAGTCTAGTCATAGTCTAGTCATAGTCTAGTCATAGTCTAGTCATAGTCTAGTCATAGTCTAGTCATAGTCTAGTCATAGTCTAGTCATAGTCTAGTCATAGTCTAGTCATAGTCTAGTCATAGTCTAGTCATAGTCTAGTCATAGTCTAGTCATAGTCTAGTCATAGTCTAGTCATAGTCTAGTCATAGTCTAGTCATAGTCTAGTCATAGTCTAGTCATAGTCTAGTCATAGTCTAGTCATAGTCTAGTCATAGTCTAGTCATAGTCTAGTCATAGTCTAGTCATAGTCTAGTCATAGTCTAGTCATAGTCTAGTCATAGTCTAGTCATAGTCTAGTCATAGTCTAGTCATAGTCTAGTCATAGTCTAGTCATAGTCTAGTCATAGTCTAGTCATAGTCTAGTCATAGTCTAGTCATAGTCTAGTCATAGTCTAGTCATAGTCTAGTCATAGTCTAGTCATAGTCTAGTCATAGTCTAGTCATAGTCTAGTCATAGTCTAGTCATAGTCTAGTCATAGTCTAGTCATAGTCTAGTCATAGTCTAGTCATAGTCTAGTCATAGTCTAGTCATAGTCTAGTCATAGTCTAGTCATAGTCTAGTCATAGTCTAGTCATAGTCTAGTCATAGTCTAGTCATAGTCTAGTCATAGTCTAGTCATAGTCTAGTCATAGTCTAGTCATAGTCTAGTCATAGTCTAGTCATAGTCTAGTCATAGTCTAGTCATAGTCTAGTCATAGTCTAGTCATAGTCTAGTCATAGTCTAGTCATAGTCTAGTCATAGTCTAGTCATAGTCTAGTCATAGTCTAGTCATAGTCTAGTCATAGTCTAGTCATAGTCTAGTCATAGTCTAGTCATAGTCTAGTCATAGTCTAGTCATAGTCTAGTCATAGTCTAGTCATAGTCTAGTCATAGTCTAGTCATAGTCTAGTCATAGTCTAGTCATAGTCTAGTCATAGTCTAGTCATAGTCTAGTCATAGTCTAGTCATAGTCTAGTCATAGTCTAGTCATAGTCTAGTCATAGTCTAGTCATAGTCTAGTCATAGTCTAGTCATAGTCTAGTCATAGTCTAGTCATAGTCTAGTCATAGTCTAGTCATAGTCTAGTCATAGTCTAGTCATAGTCTAGTCATAGTCTAGTCATAGTCTAGTCATAGTCTAGTCATAGTCTAGTCATAGTCTAGTCATAGTCTAGTCATAGTCTAGTCATAGTCTAGTCATAGTCTAGTCATAGTCTAGTCATAGTCTAGTCATAGTCTAGTCATAGTCTAGTCATAGTCTAGTCATAGTCTAGTCATAGTCTAGTCATAGTCTAGTCATAGTCTAGTCATAGTCTAGTCATAGTCTAGTCATAGTCTAGTCATAGTCTAGTCATAGTCTAGTCATAGTCTAGTCATAGTCTAGTCATAGTCTAGTCATAGTCTAGTCATAGTCTAGTCATAGTCTAGTCATAGTCTAGTCATAGTCTAGTCATAGTCTAGTCATAGTCTAGTCATAGTCTAGTCATAGTCTAGTCATAGTCTAGTCATAGTCTAGTCATAGTCTAGTCATAGTCTAGTCATAGTCTAGTCATAGTCTAGTCATAGTCTAGTCATAGTCTAGTCATAGTCTAGTCATAGTCTAGTCATAGTCTAGTCATAGTCTAGTCATAGTCTAGTCATAGTCTAGTCATAGTCTAGTCATAGTCTAGTCATAGTCTAGTCATAGTCTAGTCATAGTCTAGTCATAGTCTAGTCATAGTCTAGTCATAGTCTAGTCATAGTCTAGTCATAGTCTAGTCATAGTCTAGTCATAGTCTAGTCATAGTCTAGTCATAGTCTAGTCATAGTCTAGTCATAGTCTAGTCATAGTCTAGTCATAGTCTAGTCATAGTCTAGTCATAGTCTAGTCATAGTCTAGTCATAGTCTAGTCATAGTCTAGTCATAGTCTAGTCATAGTCTAGTCATAGTCTAGTCATAGTCTAGTCATAGTCTAGTCATAGTCTAGTCATAGTCTAGTCATAGTCTAGTCATAGTCTAGTCATAGTCTAGTCATAGTCTAGTCATAGTCTAGTCATAGTCTAGTCATAGTCTAGTCATAGTCTAGTCATAGTCTAGTCATAGTCTAGTCATAGTCTAGTCATAGTCTAGTCATAGTCTAGTCATAGTCTAGTCATAGTCTAGTCATAGTCTAGTCATAGTCTAGTCATAGTCTAGTCATAGTCTAGTCATAGTCTAGTCATAGTCTAGTCATAGTCTAGTCATAGTCTAGTCATAGTCTAGTCATAGTCTAGTCATAGTCTAGTCATAGTCTAGTCATAGTCTAGTCATAGTCTAGTCATAGTCTAGTCATAGTCTAGTCATAGTCTAGTCATAGTCTAGTCATAGTCTAGTCATAGTCTAGTCATAGTCTAGTCATAGTCTAGTCATAGTCTAGTCATAGTCTAGTCATAGTCTAGTCATAGTCTAGTCATAGTCTAGTCATAGTCTAGTCATAGTCTAGTCATAGTCTAGTCATAGTCTAGTCATAGTCTAGTCATAGTCTAGTCATAGTCTAGTCATAGTCTAGTCATAGTCTAGTCATAGTCTAGTCATAGTCTAGTCATAGTCTAGTCATAGTCTAGTCATAGTCTAGTCATAGTCTAGTCATAGTCTAGTCATAGTCTAGTCATAGTCTAGTCATAGTCTAGTCATAGTCTAGTCATAGTCTAGTCATAGTCTAGTCATAGTCTAGTCATAGTCTAGTCATAGTCTAGTCATAGTCTAGTCATAGTCTAGTCATAGTCTAGTCATAGTCTAGTCATAGTCTAGTCATAGTCTAGTCATAGTCTAGTCATAGTCTAGTCATAGTCTAGTCATAGTCTAGTCATAGTCTAGTCATAGTCTAGTCATAGTCTAGTCATAGTCTAGTCATAGTCTAGTCATAGTCTAGTCATAGTCTAGTCATAGTCTAGTCATAGTCTAGTCATAGTCTAGTCATAGTCTAGTCATAGTCTAGTCATAGTCTAGTCATAGTCTAGTCATAGTCTAGTCATAGTCTAGTCATAGTCTAGTCATAGTCTAGTCATAGTCTAGTCATAGTCTAGTCATAGTCTAGTCATAGTCTAGTCATAGTCTAGTCATAGTCTAGTCATAGTCTAGTCATAGTCTAGTCATAGTCTAGTCATAGTCTAGTCATAGTCTAGTCATAGTCTAGTCATAGTCTAGTCATAGTCTAGGTCCCTTTTCGAACTCTCTTGTGTTCTATCTTTTAAAAACTAATCATTATCTTGTTATTCTGCTTTTACTTGCACTTGTGTTTTCTAAGGCATAAACATTTGCATACTTTGAGGAGCCCACTCAATTAAATTGAGTGCATTATTGATTTTTTCTGTTTGTCCTCCTCTTCTCTCTCTATTTGTGTGATAATTTGGTATATAATCATGTTATTTAAAGATACTAGTATATGCCAGAACTTAATTAAAAGCTTTTTTCAAGAGTTAGTTTAACTTTTAACCTTTTCTTAATGTTTCACATTTTCTTTTTTCTATGCATTCTTTTAATTTTTCTTAATTACTTTCAGTTATGGCCGTGAAGATGAGGAGGTAATGGGTTTAAGGTTTTGCAATGAAGCAATTATGTCTTTGCATCAAATATGGCCAAGAAATGAAGAGCCGGCAAAGGACACTTTAAGTCCATTGCAGGTAAGAAAAAGAAAATATACTTGTAGTTAACTTATGACATTTTCATAAATAGGGGAATATTCCCAGAACGTATGAAAATAAAATATTTTTGTTTTTATTTTTAAGAATTAATTCTTGTCGTTTTAGTTACATACAATTTTAATTATTTCTTATAGTTATTACATAATCTTGGTTCTTTTCTTTGTTTTTGAAGGAAGCTCTTCTGAAGCGTTTAGGGGAGGGCGCTCATCCTTTTACTCTAACTTTGACAGCTCAGGCACCTCCTAGTGTACAATTGGTACCAGCCAAACGTTATTATGGTGCCCCCATTGGAACCAGTTACGATGTTAGATGTTTCATAGGTATGTATGTATTAAAGTCTAGTGTTCTCATTTACATGTGTGTGTATTGTAAAATTTGTGTTTCCTTTTTAATGTGAGGAAAATTTTCTTCTTTTAAATTTGTTACAAGGCTTTTTCTTTTAAATTTCTTTAATTAGAAAACAAACAATATGTTAAAGTTAAAACGAAGCGGAACATGTTATAATGAACAAGAAAATATTTAATTTTGAAAATATTTTCTTTTAATATAAATTTTGTACTTGATTTTATAGAATAGAAAATTTATTAGATGGTAAGTTAAAGTAACTGAAATGAAAATTTCAAGGTAAAATCTCAATGTCATAAAATAAATTGGCTGCCTTTTATAAACTTTTTCTTTGTGCTTTGAAGCTCTAGTAAATTTAAAGATAGTAATGAAAAATTGTGCTGCATACTTTTGGGCTATTTTGTAAAGAATATTATATATTCATAGCTGTAGTACTGAAGAAAACTATGGAATATTTCTAGGCTACATAATAAAGTATATTAGATATCCGTAAAAAAGTTTTATTTTCGATAAAAAATTAAAAATTTATTCTGCTTTACATAACTAGAGTAAAGAAGGAAACTGTGGCATACTTTAAGGCTCTTTAGTATATGATATTAAATATCCGTTAAAACTTTTTATTTTCAAAATTTTTGTTTAAATGAAGCCATAAAATTTTAAAAAATATAAGTTTTGTTCTTTATAATCTTAGGGATTAACCAAACTAGAAGTGGGGGCATATTTCTAGGCTATTTCATAAATTTTTAAAAAGGATATTTGATATATGATATTAAATATTTTTAAAACGTTTTCTTTTCAATTCAAAAAGTATACATATATGCGTTCTAGTTTACCTAACTAAAGTAATGAAGAAAACTTTTGCATACCTCTAGGCTAATAAATAAATGATATTAAATATCCGTCAAAACTTTTCATATATTACTAAAAACAACTGAACATTTTCGTTTAAATGAAGGCAATTAATTATAAAAAGAAAACAATTTTGTTATTTAGAAACTTAAGGCATAACCAAACATTTTCGCTGTGTTTAAATGGAGTAGTGCAAAAAATGGGGTTATACTTCTAGGCTTTTGAATAAAGAATATTATATTTATATTCTAGGCTTTTAATAAAAGTATATTAGATATTCGTTAAAACGTTTTCTTTTTGTTAAACAAGATTATTAAAAAAAATTGTACTGCAATATATCTGTGGCTTGGTGCTAAAAGGTCCAATGTCAATTTTATGCTGTTATGGGTTTATCATTACATCAGATACCCTTCTTTACCCTCTTTTATATGGCTCCAACACCTAACCTGTAACTTAACTAGGAACAGATTGATAGGGGGTTTTCTGAGCAATGTTGCTATGAATTTATATGGAAAATAAAAACTTTAAATCAAATTTTCTCAAAACTATTTTTTTTACATTGGCCCTTTTAGTACCAAGTCACAGATATAACCACATATAACTGTAGTATACTTCTAGGCTGTTTAAAAATGATAATAAATATCCGTTTAAACCTTTTTCGATGAAAAAACTACTGAACATTTTCATTACAATAAAGTCAATAAATTTGTAAAAGACTATTATCTTGTTCTTTAGAATCTCAAGGATATGAACCTTTTTAAGTTTCACAAGAAAATCAATAGGATTTTATTTTATCAAGTTTTCTTTAATGCCATAAACTTAAGTTATTTGCAATACTAAGGCATGATTAAACAAATAAAAAACCTAATAATTTTAAAAATAAATGCTGACTTTTTAAACAAGAAAAGTAATTTGAAAGAAAAAAGTTAAATCGATCGAAATGTAAGATATTTCAGATACATTTGTACAGCATACTTTTAGGATAATCTAAATAATATATAACATATAAGGTTTACGACATTGTAACTTACATATTTGTCAAAAGTTTCCTGATTGTTAAAGAATTTCATTTAAACTAAATGTTTTGACAAAAAAAAAGGGAAATGGTAGATATCAAAGTTTATTAAACTTTTTGCAAAAAAAAAATATTTTGAAAATCCCCAAGATATGTTACACAATATTTTCTCAAAAGTCTAAGCGTTAGATCGATATCAAATGTAGCGATTTGGCCCTAGAGTTATATATCTCCAGTATTGAACTATTTTTCAATAAAGATTGCTTAGAATTTTTAAAGGATTTTATTAGAGTACAACAAGTTTTTATAAGAGTTTAGAAACAGTTTTTTAAGTATAGACAAATTTAATAAAATTTTGATAATTTTTGTAATTTTCTCTTAGCCGACAAATCCGATGAAAAATTCCATCGGCGAGCCTCCGTCAAAATGGGCGTTCGAGTCATTTATCGTACCGATGTCTTCAATCATGGCATTACTGGCCCGGAAAACTTTGCTGCCCTTGTCAATAATCCTACGGCTTCATCGCCGCCTGGCCAAGTCATGACTTCGACCAGTACATACTCTTCTTCCTTAAGTGCTCATACTACCATTAGTGAAACTCAATCTGATACAGCAGCTCATCATCTCAATTTGCATGAAAGTTCAAGTGCTGAGACTTCTTTGCATGCCTCACATGAGCAGCGTTCGTTCTCCAAAGTACGCAAATCAGATCGTGGTGACTCTTTTCCTAAGTTACGTTTGTCGCCCAAGACATTTCGTTTCAGTAATCGCTTTGGACGCAGTAAAAGTGAGGTGGAAAAGTGTCCGAATGATCCTCTCCACAACTATAGTAAATCGTTTCAGGAGGTGAGTTTACTAAAGCTAGAGCTTTATATCATATTTCAATAAATGACAGAATATTTTTTATTATTTATATAACATATTCTCTAAATACAAGAATATTTATTATCCTTAAAACTCTCTTCTTTATCTTTATTTTTCAAATTTTAGTACGATAGTGCTTACTCTACCAATCTAAGTGCTGGCCCCCAGGGTGCTGTGGATAAGCCTTTTCTGCTGCAAGATGGTCGTGTTGGCTTACGTGCCAGCTTGGATAAATCCTGGTATACTCATGGTGAGGAAGTCTGTGTTACCATTAATATACGTAATGATAGCAGAAAGACTGTGAGAAAGATTCGTGTAAGTATCTTTAAAATTGTTATATCGTTCCCTCAATAAAACAATAGTGTATAATTATACCCTTCAACACCATAGGTGGAAAGGGTATTATAAGTTTGTGCTGATGTATGTAACGCATAGAAATAGTCGATTTAGCTATAAACTACAGGTCGCAATTCTAAAGATAAGTCGATGAAATTGACACAGATAATTTGTTTGATAGTGGGACCATGGCTATTATTTATGATACCTTCCATAGGTCCCACTTCTCGGAATTTATATATTGGACACAAATATAAATATTTTTTTCATAAAATTTAAAACAAATACTCCTTATATAAACTAAAATCACTGCAACGAATTTCGTTGAAATCGGTCCACATATGACCATAGCTCCCATACAAAATCTTCTTTAAAACCGCACTAAATGAGACAAAAATCACTAAAATGCTCGTAAAAGATAATTATAATTTCAAGTTAATTCTTTGCACACATAATTTTTGTAACAACTGTAACCAACTTGCCAAATTTCGAGATAATCGGTCCACATTTGATCTGCTTAAATATATAGGTTAGGTTGAAAAGGTGATGCCAGGAGAGTGGCATCTTCACTCGGAGACCTTCGGGTCCATTGTGATTGCTTAAATATATAAGGTTTTAGAAAGTGTTTGTATGATGGCAAAATATAGCAAATATTTACGAAAAATATCACCTTTGACCTTAGTGATTAAGGGTATCGTATGGTCGGGCTTGACCGACTATAGCACTTTCTTATTTTTTTTTACCATTTGGAGATAATCGAGTTTAAAACGTGTATCGACGCTTTATATTCAAAAAGTGCTATCTACATTTTTGACCAAAATGGTTTTTAATGGAAACGTGTTCCTTGGCTTATTTTTCATATGTTATATAAATTTTAAGGAAGAAAAATAATTTAAAAACATTTTTTTTTTATAAATTGTGTTTGTGCTATCTACACATAATCAAAAAATAGTGCTATCTACATTAAAAATATTTGTGGAAATAATAACAATTGTTATAAAATATACATTGTAATTTGTGATAAATCAACAAAATGGACCACAATTCCCTGCAACGTACTGTAATCATGGATTTCTAAGATATACTCGGCCTTTGACCTTAACAGATTGTAAATAAACGTCATATAAGAAAGAGAGTACCCTGAATTCTATTGACATATTTATAATAAATCTCGTTTTATTCAAAAAACTTGTTATTTTAATTAAAATTCGTGATATTTTGATAAAAGCTTCAATTTTCGTTATATTTTATTTTTTTCTTGTTAAAATAATGCTATCTACTTGCTTTAGTACTTGAAACGATCAAATTTTAACTCGTAAAAAGTGCTATCTACTATAGAACCGAAAATATAAGGAGTTAATAAAAAAAACTTAATTTGTACAAGATCTTAGCCCCGATTTGTATGGTATTGTAAAACAAAGTTTATTTATTTCTCTTATAGTTAATGACAAAAACAGTTTTTTCCCTCTCCTGTAAAATTGTGAATTTGTAGATAGCACTTTTTGAATATAAACCCTCGGTATGTTGTTAGACATCTGGCAAAAGAGTTATATTTCAGAAAATAATTGATGTTTTTATACCCACCATCAAAAAGAATGGGGGGTATATTGAGATTGTCATCCCGTTTGTAATTTCCTTAATACTAACTCAAAAACCAAAAACGATATATATTCTGAATCCTTATGAAATTCTAAGACGATTGAGCCATGTCCGTCTGTCTGTCTGTCTGTCTGTCCGTCTGTCTGTCTGTTGAAATCAAGATAACGCCTAAACGAAAGGAGCTAGCTCACTGAAACTTAGTAAAAATATTCTTTATCTCTGGGAAAATTTTGGTATTGAAATTTTGTTCACATTTGATCATTTCACATTTGACCATAGCTCCCGTATAACCTCGTCTAGGCTAATCGCTTATTTCTTAATAAATGACAAATTATAGCAACTATGATGACAAAATTTGGTATATAGAAGTCTTACATTAGCCTTAGGCAGCGTGTAGAATTTCATCAAAATCGGTTCACATTTAGCTATAGCTCCCATACAAAAAACTTACGAAAACAGCCTAAATTTCACCTAAAATACACTTAAATGCTAATAAATCTAAAAGTTTAACAGATATAACCACCAAATTTGGCACAAGAAAGTCTTATGTCAATGCCAGCCAGTGTGCAAAATTTTGTCGCAATCGGTCACCATTTGACCTAGCTCCCATATAAAAAACTTACGAAAACACAAAAATTCAAAAAGGGGATTTATGTCCGTCTGCCCTTCAGATCAAATCGTGATAGCTCCTTAAAATAGCTCCTTAACTACAAAAGCCAGTAAGACTAAATTAAGCACAATTAAGTCCTATGTCAATGTCAGCCAGTTTGCGAAATTTTGTCACAATCGGTCACCATTTCACTATAGCTCCCATATAAAAAACTTATGGAAACACAAAAATACATAAAGAAAAGGTTGTTTATGTCCGTCTGTCCGTCAGATAAAAGCATGATAGTGCCTTAACGAAAAGAGCTAGAGGGACAAAACTTTATAAAAGTATTTTGGATGTCTTGAAGAAGATGTGTGTTAAAAATGGACAAAATCGGTTCAAATTTAGTTAGAGCTCCCATATAACCCCGCCCCGGGAAACACATTAATGCTGATAAATTGAATGCAATTGTAATAGCTATGACGACTAAATTTAAAATAGGGAAGTTTTATGCAATTTTTGATCAGTTTATCAAATTTTATAGGAATCAGTCCATATTTGACTATAGCTTTCATATAAAAAACACTCACGGAAACCAAAAATTTTAGCAAAGGATAGATGAAAGCTATTTAATTAGAAACTATGATAGCTATGGCCACTAATGAACCAAATGAATCACTCACATTTCCTTGAATACCCAATACTTGTCTTTTTTCCTATTCTAATAAACAAATATAAACACTTTTTTGCATTTTACTAAGAGTTCACATTTAATGTTTCCTTTGGGACTTCAATCTAAATGCTATTGTTTTCAACAATATCAGGTTGCCAACAAAAGCATGTTGTTCTACAATGGTCTTTAGTTCCGGTATATAGTAAAAAAAAATGTTATTGTTACATATAAATTGTGAATGAAAAGTCATTTGTTTTAATGTTTTTGAAAAAAGGTAAATAAAGCAAAGACCACAATATGTAAATTAAATGACTTATGTAGTTGATAGGATAACATTTGCACATTGGGGCTTAGGCGAAGATAAAGTTGATTGAATAAAGAGCATTCGATTTCGATCGAAATGTATGTTATTTTTAAAACATTTGTGTAGCAAACTTTTAGGATAATCTAAAAAATATAAAAATAATATATATGTAACTTGGTTTGTATTGAAAATAGTAAAAGAATTTCATTTTAACAAAATTTTTTGACAAATAATATGTTTAGATATCAAATTTTAATAAACTTTTTCCAAAATATATTATTTTGAAAATGCCTAAGGTATGTTACACAAAATTTCCTAAAAAGTCTAAGTTTTCGATCAATATCAAATGCGTCGATTTGACCCCTGGGCAATATGTTGGTATTGGAATAATGATTCAATATACGAATATCGATATATAAAAAGCCCTCCTATCTCATTATTATGATATAGTATATGAAGAAGCAAACAAATATGAAACCAGGAAAACGAATAAAACTCAAAATCCTGCAACTCTGCCAGCTATAATTTATTTCATATAAAGAAATGCCTTTGTTTTTAAAAACCTTTTTTAGATAAAAGTGTATGACGTAAATTTTTTCTGGTTACTTTATGTAAATGTTTCGCTAGTGTAAAGAAAATATACATTTTAAGTTTTGCGTGTTTTTTTTAAGGGGGGCAAATACAAAAGTTTTATGCAAATACGAATTTTGTGGAAACATGCCAGCATGAAAATATAAGAAATTACATATTTTCACATTTTCTCTAAAAATAAGATATTTTTGAAAAAACTCTAATAAAAATTAAAATATTTTTTAAATTCCTAAAAAAAAGAAATTTTTTTAAAATTTTTTTATAAAAAAAGACATTTTTACAAAATTTTTTTATAAAAAAAGAAATTTTATTTTTTTTTTTTTTTTTTTTATAAAAACTAGAATTTTTTTGATAAACTTCCTATATAAAAATAGGAAATTTTTGAAAAATTTCCTATAAAAATAGGAAATTTTTGAAAAATTTCCTATAAAAATAGGAAATTTTTGAAAAATTTCCTATAAAAATAGGAAATTTTTGAAAAATTTCCTATAAAAATAGGAAATTTTTGAAAAATTTCCTATAAAAATAGGAAATTTTTGAAAATTTTCCTATAAAAATAGGAAATTTTTGAAAAATTTCCTATAAAAATAGGAAATTTTTGAAAAATTTCCTATAAAAATAGGAAATTTTTGAAAAATTTCCTATAAAAATAGGAAATTTTTGAAAAATGTCCTATAAAAATAGGAAATTTTTGAAAAATTTCCTATAAAAATAGGAAATTTTTGAAAAATTTCCTATAAAAAGAGGAAATTTTTGAAAAATTTCCTATAAAAATAGGAAATTTTTGAAAAATTTCCTATAAAAATAGGAAATTTTTGAAAAATTTCCTATAAAAATAGGAAATTTTTGAAAAATTTCCTATAAAAATAGGAAATTTTTGAAAAATTTCCTATAAAAATAGGAAATTTTTGAAAAATTTCCTATATAAACAGGAAATTTTTGAAAAATTTCCTATAAAAATAGGAAATTTTTGAAAAATTTCCTATAAAAATAGGAAATTTTTGAAAAATTTCCTATAAAAATAGGAAATTTTTGAAAAATTTCCTATAAAAATAGGAAATTTTTGAAAAATTTCCTATAAAAATAGGAAATTTTTGAAAAATTTCCTATAAAAATAGGAAATTTTTGAAAATTTTCCTATAAAAATAGGAAATTTTTGAAAAATTTCCTATAAAAATAGGAAATTTTTGAAAAATTTCCTATAAAAATAGGAAATTTTTGAAAAATGTCCTATAAAAATAGGAAATTTTTGAAAAATTTCCTATAAAAATAGGAAATTTTTGAAAAATTTCCTATAAAAATAGGAAATTTTTGAAAAATTTCCTATAAAAATAGGAAATTTTTGAAAAATTTCCTATAAAAATAGGAAATTTTTGAAAAATTTCCTATAAAAATAGGAAATTTTTGAAAAATTTCCTATAAAAATAGGAAATTTTTGAAAAATTTCCTATAAAAACAGGAAATTTTTGAAAAATTTCCGATAAAAATGGGAAATTTTTGAAAAATTTCCTATAAAAATAGGAAATTTTTGAAAAATTTCCTATAAAAATAGGAAATTTTTGAAAAATTTCCTATAAAAATAGGAAATTTTTGAAAAATTTCCTATAAAAATCGGAAATTTTTGAAAAATTTCCTATAAAAATAGGAAATTTTTGAAAAATTTCCTATAAAAATAGGAAATTTTTGAAAAATTTCCTATAAAAATAGGAAATTTTTGAAAAATTTCCTATAAAAATAGGAAATTTTTGAAAAATTTCCTATAAAAATAGGAAATTTTTGAAAAATTTCCTATAAAAATAGGAAATTTTTGAAAAATTTCCTATAAAAATAGGAAATTTTTGAAAAATTTCCTATAAAAATAGGAAATTTTTGAAAAATTTCCTATAAAAATAGGAAATTTTTGAAAAATTTCCTATAAAAATAGGAAATTTTTGAAAAATTTCCTATAAAAATAGGAAATTTTTGAAAAATTTCCTATAAAAATAGGAAATTTTTGAAAAATTTCCTATAAAAATAGGAAATTTTTGAAAAATTTCCTATAAAAATAGGAAATTTTTGAAAAATTTCCTATAAAAATAGGAAATTTTTGAAAAATTTCCTATAAAAATAGGAAATTTTTGAAAAATTTCCTATAAAAATAGGAAATTTTTGAAAAATTTCCTATCAAAATTGGAAATTTTTGAAAATTTTCCTATAAAAATAGGAAATTTTTGAAAAATTTCCTATAAAAATAGGAAATTTTTGAAAAATTTCCTATAAAAATAGGAAATTTTTGAAAAATTTCCTATAAAAATAGGAAATTTTTGAAAAATTTCCTATAAAAATAGGAAATTTTTGAAAAATTTCCTATAAAAATAGGAAATTTTTGAAAAATTTCCTATTAAAATAAGAAATTTTTGAAAAATTTCCTATAAAAATAGGAAATTTTTGAAAAATTTCCTATAAAAATAGGAAATTTTTGAAAAATTTCCTATAAAAATAGGAAATTTTTGAAAAATTTCCTATAAAAACAGGAAATTTTTGAAAAATTTCCTATAAAAATAGGAAATTTTTGAAAAATGTCCTATAAAAATAGGAAATTTTTGAAAAATGTCCTATAAAAATAGGAAATTTTTGAAAAATTTCCTATAAAAATAGGAAATTTTTGAAAAATTTCCTATAAAAATAGGAAATTTTTGAAAAATTTCCTATAAAAATAGGAAATTTTTGAAAAATTTCCTATAAAAATAGGAAATTTTTGAAAAATTTCCTATAAAAATAGGAAATTTTTGAAAAATTTCCTATAAAAATAGGAAATTTTTGAAAAATTTCCTATAAAAATAGGAAATTTTTGAAAAATTTCCTATAAAAATAGGAAATTTTTGAAAAATTTCCTATAAAAATAGGAAATTTTTGAAAAATTTCCTATAAAAATAGGAAATTTTTGAAAAATTTCCTATAAAAATAGGAAATTTTTGAAAAATTTCCTATAAAAATAGGAAATTTTTGAAAAATTTCCTATAAAAATAGGAAATTTTTGAAAAATTTCCTATAAAAATAGGAAATTTTTGAAAAATTTCCTATAAAAATAGGAAATTTTTGAAAAATTTCCTATAAAGATAGGAAATTTTTGAAAAATTTCCTATAAAAATAGGAAATTTTTGAAAAATTTCCTATAAAAATAGGAAATTTTTGAAAAATTTCCTATAAAAATAGGAAATTTTTGAAAAATTTCCTATAAAAATAGGAAATTTTTGAAAAATTTCCTATAAAAATAGGAAATTTTTGAAAAATTTCCTATAAAAATAGGAAATTTTTGAAAAATTTCCTATAAAAATAAGAAAGTTTTAAAAAATTTCCTATAAAAATAGGAAATTTTTGAAAAATTTCCTATAAAAATAGGAAATTTTTGAAAAATTTCCTATAAAAATAGGAAATTTTTGAAAAATTTCCTATAAAAATAGGAAATTTTTGAAAAATTTCCTATAAAAATAGGAAATTTTTGAAAAATTTCCTATAAAAATAGGAAATTTTTGAAAAATTTCCTATAAAAATAGGAAATTTTTGAAAAATTTCCTATAAAAATAGGAAATTTTTGAAAAATTTCCTATAAAAATAGGAAATTTTTGAAAAATTTCCTATAAAAATAGGAAATTTTTGAAAAATTTCCTATAAAAATAGGAAATTTTTGAAAAATTTCCTATAAAAATAGGAAATTTTTGAAAAATTTCCTATAAAAATAGGAAATTTTTGAAAAATTTCCTAAAAAAATAGGAAATTTTTGAAAAATTTCCTAAAAAAATAGGAAATTTTTGAAAAATTTCCTAAAAAATAGGAAATTTTTGAAAATTTTCCTAAAAAAAATAGTAAATTTTTGAAAAATTTCCTATAAAAATAGGAAATTTTTGAAAAATTTCCTATAAAAATAGGAAATTTTTGAAAAATTTCCTATAAAAATAGGAAATTTTTGAAAAATTTCCTATAAAAATAGGAAATTTTTGAAAAATTTCCTATAAAAATAGGAAATTTTTGAAAAATTTCCTATAAAAATAGGAAATTTTTGAAAAATTTCCTATAAAAATAGGAAATTTTTGAAAAATTTCCTATAAAAATAGGAAATTTTTGAAAAATTTCCTATAAAAATAGGAAATTTTTGAAAAATTTCCTATAAAAATAGGAAATTTTTGAAAAATTTCCTATAAAAATAGGAAATTTTTGAAAAATTTCCTATAAAAATAGGAAATTTTTGAAAAGTTTCCTATAAAAATAGGAAATTTTTGAAAAATTTCCTATAAAAATAGGAAATTTTTGAAAAATTTCCTATAAAAATAGGAAATTTTTGAAAAATTTCCTATAAAAATAGGAAATTTTTGAAAAATTTCCTATAAAAATAGGAAATTTTTGAAAAATTTCCTATAAAAATAGGAAATTTTTGAAAAATTTCCTATAAAAATAGGAAATTTTTGAAAAATTTCCTATAAAAATAGGAAATTTTTGAAAAATTTCCTATAAAAATAGGAAATTTTTGAAAAATTTCCTATAAAAATAGGAAATTTTTGAAAAATTTCCTATAAAAATAGGAAATTTTTGAAAAATTTCCTATAAAAATAGGAAATTTTTGAAAAATTTCCTATAAAAATAGGAAATTTTTGAAAAATTTCCTATAAAAATAGGAAATTTTTGAAAAATTTCCTATAAAAATAGGAAATTTTTGAAAAATTTCCTATAAAAATAGGAAATTTTTGAAAAATTTCCTATAAAAATAGGAAATTTTTGAAAAATTTCCTATAAAAATAGGAAATTTTTGAAAAATTTCCTATAAAAATAGGAAATTTTTGAAAAATTTCCTATAAAAATAGGAAATTTTTGAAAAATTTCCTATAAAAATAGGAAATTTTTGAAAAATTTCCTATAAAAATAGGAAATTTTTGAAAAATTTCCTATAAAAATAGGAAATTTTTGAAAAATTTCCTATAAAAATAGGAAATTTTTGAAAAATTTCCTATAAAAATAGGAAATTTTTGAAAAATTTCCTATAAAAATAGGAAATTTTTGAAAAATTTCCTATAAAAATAGGAAATTTTTGAAAAATTTCCTATAAAAATAGGAAATTTTTGAAAAATTTCCTATAAAAATAGGAAATTTTTGAAAAATTTCCTATAAAAATAGGAAATTTTTGAAAAATTTCCTATAAAAATAGGAAATTTTTGAAAAATTTCCTATAAAAATAGGAAATTTTTGAAAAATTTCCTATAAAAATAGGAAATTTTTGAAAAATTTCCTATAAAAATAGGAAATTTTTGAAAAATTTCCTATAAAAATAGGAAATTTTTGAAAAATTTCCTATAAAAATAGGAAATTTTTGAAAAATTTCCTATAAAAATAGGAAATTTTTGAAAAATTTCCTATAAAAATAGGAAATTTTTGAAAAATTTCCTATAAAAATAGGAAATTTTTGAAAAATTTCCTATAAAAATAGGAAATTTTTGAAAAATTTCCTATAAAAATAGGAAATTTTTGAAAAATTTCCTATAAAAATAGGAAATTTTTGAAAAATTTCCTATAAAAATAGGAAATTTTTGAAAAATTTCCTATAAAAATAGGAAATTTTTGAAAAATTTCCTATAAAAATAGGAAATTTTTGAAAAATTTCCTATAAAAATAGGAAATTTTTGAAAAATTTCCTATAAAAATAGGAAATTTTTGAAAAATTTCCTATAAAAATAGGAAATTTTTGAAAAATTTCCTATAAAAATAGGAAATTTTTGAAAAATTTCCTATAAAAATAGGAAATTTTTGAAAAATTTCCTATAAAAATAGGAAATTTTTGAAAAATTTCCTATAAAAATAGGAAATTTTTGAAAAATTTCCTATAAAAATAGGAAATTTTTGAAAAATTTCCTATAAAAATAGGAAATTTTTGAAAAATTTCCTATAAAAATAGGAAATTTTTGAAAAATTTCCTATAAAAATAGGAAATTTTTTTTTTTTCCTATAAAAATAGGAAATTTTTGAAAAATTTCCTATAAAAATAGGAAATTTTTGAAAAATTTCCTATAAAAATAGGAAATTTTTGAAAAATTTCCTATAAAAATAGGAAATTTTTGAAAAATTTCCTATAAAAATAGGAAATTTTTGAAAAATTTCCTATAAAAATAGGAAATTTTTGAAAAATTTCCTATAAAAATAGGAAATTTTTGAAAAATTTCCTATAAAAATAGGAAATTTTTGAAAAATTTCCTATAAAAATAGGAAATTTTTGAAAAATTTCCTATAAAAATAGGAAATTTTTGAAAAATTTCCTATAAAAATAGGAAATTTTTGAAAAATTTCCTATAAAAATAGGAAATTTTTGAAAAATTTCCTATAAAAATAGGAAATTTTTGAAAAATTTCCTATAAAAATAGGAAATTTTTGAAAAATTTCCTATAAAAATAGGAAATTTTTGAAAAATTTCCTATAAAAATAGGAAATTTTTGAAAAATTTCCTATAAAAATAGGAAATTTTTGAAAAATTTCCTATAAAAATAGGAAATTTTTGAAAAATTTCCTATAAAAATAGGAAATTTTTGAAAAATTTCCTATAAAAATAGGAAATTTTTGAAAAATTTCCTATAAAAATAGGAAATTTTTGAAAAATTTCCTATAAAAATAGGAAATTTTTGAAAAATTTCCTATAAAAATAGGACATTTTTGAAAAATTTCCTATAAAAATAGGAAATTTTTGAAAAATTTCCTATAAAATTTCCTATAAAAATAGGAAATTTTTGAAAAATTTCCTATAAAAATAATAAATTTTTGAAAAATTTCCTATAAAAATAGGAAATTTTTGAAAAATTTCCTATAAAAATAGGAAATTTTTGAAAAATTTCCTATAAAAATAGGAAATTTTTGAAAAATTTCCTATAAAAATAGGAAATTTTTGAAAAATTTTCTATAAAAAGGGAATTTTTGAAAAATTTCCTATAAAAAAGGAAATTTTTGAAAAATCTCCTATAAAAAAGGAAATTTTTGAAAAATTTCCTATAAAAATAGGAAATTTTTGAAACATTTCCTACAAAAATAAGAAATTTTTTATCTTAGGCTTTGAGTTAAAAAAAAAAGAATTTGTATGGTTGCCTCCTTTTCCACATAAAGGCAGCTGTTTAATGTAGTGAACTGTAAAAAGGTTCAATGATGTTAGTCTCTTGGCTACAGTTTAATCAAAATCACTGGGAAAAAATTACTTATGAAAAACCAATAAATTTTAAATTAACTTTTTCTAAACAATTTTCTTTGAAGCCCTTAAATATGCAGCAGAATTAAGTTATTTTCTTAATCCTTTGGACTATAATTTGTTACTTTGATTACCGCAAAGTTTAAGGTCAAATTTATTTATCTTTAAATTTTTATTAATCCCTAATGTATGCCATAGTTACACGTGTGCAAAATTGCTGAAAATGTTTTAAACTTTTGTTTTTTTTTTTAATGATGCCTAAGGTTATTTAGACTTTAATTTAAGATTAGTTTTATTTGACATTAAAAAAGTAATTAAAGGTTTTAAATGTAAAAATTGTTAAAAGAATAAAATAATCTTTGAACTTTATTGCATTATGACATAAAAATTAATTAATGGTACTCATTTGATACTTTTAGGGATTTCGTTGAAAAAAAGATAAAATTATTAGTCGACAATTTTTACGAATTAAAATCTCAGATTTCTGAGAAAATATTTTTGCATACTTTAAGGTTGATTTAGAAAATTTTATTGCATTCAAGTGAAGTATAAATATTTTGAAATAAAAATTTTCTTAACTCTCAAAAGAATATAGTTTTCATTTATTTACATACATAATATGATTCATACCACGTCTATTCGATAAAATTTGAAATCTTTGATTCATATAAAAATTCGCTGTTTGCTATGAAGTAAAAAAATGTTGCATACTTTTAGGTAGATTTAAGTGAAGTATAAATATTTGAAATTGAAAATGAAATGAATAGTTTCTCAACGTTTTTGACAGACACCTGATAATATAGTTCTTATGCTTTACATACATAATGGGATTTATACTACAACTCGTAATTGTATGTAGCACATTTTTGAATAACGATTAAATGATGTATTGCTTTTTATTAAGAATTTCTTTGGAAATCATATATTATACCAGGAGCTGTAGATTTATAGTATTTGCAACGAATTGAAATTTGTAATTTTTAAGGAAATCTTGTAGCATACTTTTAGGTATATTTAGAAAAGTTTATTTATTTAAACTGACAACAATTTTGAACTAAAATTTAAATGAATAGTTTTTCTTATTGTATTCTTAGCGATGTCAACAAACTTCTGAAGTATCATTCTTAATTATATCACTTTGCCTAAATGTATGCTCCACAGAATAAAATAATCTTTGAACTTTATTGCATTATGACATAAAAATTAATTAATGGTACTCATTTGATACTTTTAGGGATTTCGTTGAAAAAAAGATAAAATTATTAGTCGACAATTTTTACGAATTAAAATCTCAGATTTCTGAGAAAATATTTTTGCATACTTTAAGGTTGATTTAGAAAATTTTATTGCATTCAAGTGAAGTATAAATATTTTGAAATAAAAATTTTCTTAACTCTCAAAAGAATATAGTTTTCATTTATTTACATACATAATATGATTCATACCACGTCTATTCGATAAAATTTGAAATCTTTGATTCATATAAAAATTCGCTGTTTGCTATGAAGTAAAAAAATGTTGCATACTTTTAGGTAGATTTAAGTGAAGTATAAATATTTGAAATTGAAAATGAAATGAATAGTTTCTCAACGTTTTTGACAGACACCTGATAATATAGTTCTTATGCTTTACATACATAATGGGATTTATACTACAACTCGTAATTGTATGTAGCACATTTTTGAATAACGATTAAATGATGTATTGCTTTTTATTAAGAATTTCTTTGGAAATCATATATTATACCAGGAGCTGTAGATTTATAGTATTTGCAACGAATTGAAATTTGTAATTTTTAAGGAAATCTTGTAGCATACTTTTAGGTATATTTAGAAAAGTTTATTTATTTAAACTGACAACAATTTTGAACTAAAATTTAAATGAATAGTTTTTCTTATTGTATTCTTAGCGATGTCAACAAACTTCTGAAGTATCATTCTTAATTATATCACTTTGCCTAAATGTATGCTCCACAGTTTTTTAAAATGATTTAAGGGTGTGTTCCATACTTTCTGGGATTTCTTTGGAAGATATAGATACATAATATAAGATACATTTATACGGCGAATGCATTAGTTAGAGAAGTTTTTCATAGCCTAATATTCAATAACCAGTTGCTAGCTGAGTTATGAGGAGAACCGTTTTTTATTTTTGAAAATTTTAACTTTTTTTAAGTGGGTCTGGCCAGGGATCGAACTTGGGACCTCTGGTATGCTAGACGGATGTCTAATCTGCTATACCATGGCGGTTCACAAGAGACTTTTACCCTTCATTGTCAATTTTAAAATATTAATAAAAATCTTGTTGCATGCTTTAAGGTAAATTTAGAAAAGTTGAACGCCATTAAATTAGTGATAATTATTTTGAACTAAAAATAAAATTAATAGCTTTATTCAATGTATTATGAACGGTTTCATGATAACCTCTACCTTACGAATTGCTTAAGGCAGCACGAATGTTTAATATACAAAAATATTTGGTCAACCTCCTAAAAGCATACAACAGGATGGAAAAGTTTTTCTCAATGTTACCTAAACGTTTTCTGGAAATCGATAGGTTAATTTTAAGAGTTTCTTAAAGCAAAAAAAATATTAAATATACAGTAATATTTTGTGGAACTACTAAAAATATGCAATATGATTTCTTAGTTTTCAAGTTTAATTCGTTGCAAATATTATAATGTTTAAAATAAAATAATAATTCTTTACTTTCTCCCTTCTTCCAGGTCTGCGCCATCCAACATGTCGATGTCTGTATGTTTAACAATGGTAAATTTAAGAATGTAGTAGCCGATACTGACAGTATTACCCCGCCGCCTGTAGATCAACATGTGGCGCCTGGTAGCACTCTTAATACCACCGTTACTCTAAAGCCTCAACGTGGAGCCACCAAAAACTGGATAGCCCTAGAAGACACACTCCAAAGAAGCACCGAACCCGATGAAATAACAGCAGATATAGCCGCTTCGGCTCTGCGCACGCCCCACTTCCTAATGCAAGCCAATCATTCACCCAATAAATGCTCTAGTCCAGGGGTTCTTATACCGCCCACCGCTTTAACTACATCTATTACACATGCCCCTACCAATAGTGATGAGCGTAATGTGTTTGCCATCTATGTTTCGTATTATGTCAAGGTAAAATTGACCCTATCGGGTATGGGGGGAGAATTGTCTCTAAAACTGCCCTTTCTATTAGTGCATATCGATGAAGAGCAGAGATTAAAACATGAAAAGCAAAAGATACATTTAAAGGAAGTGCCCTGTCATAAGAGAAACGGCAAGCCAACAAAGACTAGTGATCCGTGTAAGGAACCCAGTCAGGAGTATGTTTTACCGGTCAGCCTGGATCGTATAGAATCTTTGGATGCTGACAATGTCCATATAAAGGTAACTCACGTCAGCAGCTGTGATGGTGATGGTGTAGTAGTGGCCTCTATACAGGCTGAGGAGGAAGATGAAATTGCTGAAGAGCCTCAGCCCTCGACAAGTTTAGCTTGTCGTCGTCGAAGACAATCATTTATGCGCTGTGAGAGTATAGATCATGGTTTAGAGGATGATGTAGTGGATGTTAATAAAACTATCGATTTAGAGCAAGTCTTGCATGTGGCTCAGGTGCATCATGAATCTCAGGAGGAGGTGGAGGGAGAGGATAAAGAAAAAGCCACAGAAAATACCAGTGATGATAAGTCATGAGGTAGTGATGGTTTATATGACAAAACCTGAAAGTATTTATGGTCGAAATTTTATAGACATCCAAATGGATGACATGAGGATGATAGTTGATAAAGACAAGATTCAAGATGGTAAACTATAATGTTTAAAACAGGGGCTTAATCACTAAATTCGAAATCTTTCAAAAATTATTAGCTTTTGGCAAAAATCTGAAAGCATAGTCTTGGGATTTTCCGATAACTATATAGGACTTCTCTCTTTTTTAAGCAAAGTTATTTCACTTTGCTCCTTAAAGTATGCTTTAAATAAAATTACTGTCAAAAAGTATGCTATAAATATCTATCGATATAAAATTCGATAATTAGTCCCCAAAGGCCTAATCAATGGTCTCAATTTCGGTCTAAGTCTAATTATTAAAAAAAATTGTATAGAATACTTTTAGGAAACAGAATAACTTATAAGATTACTTTAGTTTATTAAATTGTATACTTACTTACCAAAAGATGACCAATAGTGAAAAAAGTTTAATTTCAACTATGTATAGCATATATTTGTGCAGACAAACAGACATATGTTTTTAGATATCGAATTTTATTAACAGAACTTATTATGAGTATCCCTAAACTATGCTAGAGAATATTTCCTAAGATGTCTGTGTTTTTGATTGATATGGAATGTGGTGATTTTACTCCAGACTTTGTAAAGGTATTAATAATCTAAAATAATTCTAATTATAACGAGCCATAACCGCCATAAGGGCTTAAGCGACATGATGGACAATTTTCATTTTATTATTAAAATTTATTATTCATGATCATCTGTATCATCTCACAAAATATCAGGGCAGTAGATTTTTCAGTTATGATTTTACAGCAAAAACAATAAAGACTTAAGTACAATTCACTGTCCAAAGATATTTTAAAAAATGGTTCTCCTGTAAATTTTAGTTTTTGGGGCTTGAGTCTTTCTGGCGGTTAGGGCTCGATATAATTAAAAAAAAACTTCTGTTAAATGTTGAAATGTGTGATTTCAGTTTTTTTCATTACGGCAAATTATTATTTCTAAATTTGTAATAAAAAAATAATCTAAACTATAATAAATGTGATAATTGTTTGGAAATGGTAAAAATATGTACTAACTCATGTTGAATATTTATTTTTGTGTGAAAAGGTAAGTAGATGGTTATACACAATAAAGGGTCTTATAAGAAGGATTTCTATACTTTTACAGTTGACAAAGTGCTTCTTGTTGAAGCTATATAGGTCAAAATAGTTCTCGTTTATTTCTAAACAAAAAAAAAAGTTCATATTTAGAACGATACCAATTCAATTAAGATTCAAGATCGATCTAATACGAGGGCGGTTCGGAAACTTCTTAGCCTACCAATGACAGAGAATAGTTAGTTTTTCAAAAATATTTTTATTTTTATACCCTTCACCAATGGGTGAAAGGGTATTATAAGTTTGTGATTCCGTTTGTAATTTTTATTTTTATTAGTGATCGTAGACCCCATAAAAGTTATACCGATCGACTCAGAATTGGGAGGAGAATCGATGTCCGTCTGTCTGTCTGTATGTCTGTCTGTCTGTCTGTCTGTCTGTCTGTCTGTCTGTCTGTCTGTCTGTCTGTCTGTCTGTCTGTCTGTCTGTCTGTCTGTCTGTCTGTCTGTCTGTCTGTCTGTCTGTCTGTCTGTCTATCTGTCTGTCTGTCTGTCTGTCTGTCTGTCTGTCTGTCTGTCTGTCCGTCTGTCTGTTGAAATCTAGTTTCTGAAGCCCCTGGAGGATGGACCTGCATAAATTATATATCAGATTTTAGGAAATTCTCCCGCAATGAACGCTATTAAATTTCATTAAAATATAAACACCAAAAGTATCGAAAAAATACCAAAAATTAGACGAAAATTTTAAAATTTTTGAGAAAAGATATACTCCTGGTGTACATGTGATAATATATTATATATCAGATTGTAGGAAATGGTTCCCCAAAGCACTTTGTAAAGCTTTATCAAAATCGGTCCACAAACCACTGAGATATCGCCAAAACACTAAATTTGATGTATTGCAAATTGCCCAAAGTACGCATTAGAGAATGTTTGTTGAAAAAATGAAATGCAGAAATAGGAAAAACCATCCTCCTTTAGCACGGACATACATAAATTTTATATCAGATTTTAGGAAATTCTCCCGCCAAGCACATTATTAAATTATATCAAAAGCGGTCCATAAACAACTGAGATATCGCCAAAACACTACTTGTGATGTGCAGCAAATATATAAGTTTGTTTCAGCGATATCTCAGGTGTTTATGGACCGATTGTGATGAAATTTGACAGCGTTCTTTGTGGGAGGATTTCCTAAAATCTGATGTATGAACTCTACTAATCTTTGGGTCCATAACTATTACGCCACCGAAAAGCTTTTCGTTTTCCGACATAGCTAAATATTGCTAGGAATTACATTTAGTATGAACAAAATAAAATTAATATACATACAAAGCATTTGTGTGGGGCTCAACTAAGTCAGTAATCAGAAACTATATAATTATCAATATATTCTTACGATTTTGTACTTTACTTTTGGAACACCATTGGTGAAGGGTATCCAAGATTCGGCAAAGCCGAATATACCACTCTTATTTGTTCAATATAGTCTCCTGAAACTTCAATACACTTAGTCCAACGCTTTTCTAGCAATTCTATCCCTTGATTAAAATAGTTTTCTCAAGGTCTTCAAAATAGTGATTTACAGCTGTAATTACATCTTCATTTGAGGTAAAACGCTTGCCAGCAAGGAATTTTTTTAGATTTGGGAACAGGTAAAAGTCACTGGGAGCTAAATGAGGAGAACAAGGTGGGTGGTCAAGCAACTCGTACTTTAATTCGTTGATTTTAGCCATCGTTAAAACACTCTTGTGCGCTGGTGCGTTATCTTGATGAAAAATTATTTTTTTTGTGTTGTAAGCCAGGACGTTTTTCTCGAATTTGTACATTTAATTGATCCAAAAGGCTGCAATAGTACTCTGAATTTATTGTTTTACCCTTTTGCAGTTAGTCAATCAATAAAATACCTTTGAAGTCCCAAACCTTACCAGCCGATTGAATTGCTTTTGCCTTCTTTGGGGCACTTCCTCCAGCTTCAGTCCATTGTTTTGTCTCTGGAGTATAGTGGTGGATCCATGTCTCATCAACAGTTATGAAACGACGCTTAAAATCAATTTTATTACGCTTAAAACAAGCTTGAGAAATGTTCATTCTTATGCGTTTTTGGTCGACTGTTAGCAAATGCGCCACCCATCTTGCAGAAAGCTTTTTCATCTGTAGTTCTTCATGCAAAATGAAATGGACTCGATCATTTGAAATGATATTAGCTATTTCACGCACTTTTATTCGTCGATTATTTAATACCATATCATGCACTTTGGCTACAATTTATGTTGTTGTGGCTGTTTTTGGACATCCACTACGTGGTTCATCTTCAATGCTTGTACGACCACGTTTAAATTCAGCAACCCAATTTTTTTCATGTTGCATATAAAGGAGCACTTTCACCTAACACATTCACCGTATCATTATGAATTTCTTGTCCCGATAAACCTTTTTTTAAAATATTTAATGACACCACGTATTTCTAATTTTTCCATTGTAAAAAATAGCGAATGCGTCTTTTGTGAACACCTGTTTCTATACGAAGGAGTTACCAGATCGAAACAAAATTTAACATGTGTTTATAGCAGAGATGGAAGTTTCCAAAACACTTAACTTTTTTCAGTTTGTACCACGCTTTTTGTGCTAGGCTAAGGAGTTTACGAACCGCCTACGTACATATCATTCATTCTTTGGTAGGGATTAGAAGCTTTTAACATTAGCAGTCCGTGCTAGTATCAGGTCGGCGCTACAAGCCATACATCTTATTCCTTATGGGATTTTATGCAGAAGAGAGGTGATGTAAACTAGACAGTGAAATCATGCGATTTGTCCTTGTTAGACTCAGGGGATACCCCTATAAATGTGTTGGATTGTGTTGATGTTAGGAAATAAAGGATTGGGTAGGAAGAAAGAGGGGATAGTGTTTATGGATATTTGATTTGAATCGCTGTATATTGTATTGGTATGGAAAGACATAATCAGAAAGTGAATTCCACATTCAAATAGTTCGAATGAATTTTCTTTGTAATAACAAAAGGGTGCGCTTTGTTTGCTAAACGCATTTTTCGTCTAAAAATATGTGCACATATTTGGAATAAGACTACGTATGTCGTCAGAGCATTTACCATGGTAATATCTATAAAACAATGAAAGGCACCCCACGTTTCGACGATGTTTGAGTGTATTTAATGATTCACAGATAAAGCTATCACCAATTAGGTCAATGGCTCGCCTTTGAACACGATCCAACATTTTATGACTAGAGCGTGCAGGACCACACAAACGTGAGAGTTGTACTCCATTTTTTGACGTTTATACATCGTATATATCCGGAATAAGTCGGCTGGTGAGAAATATATTCTAGATCATCTCAAAAAACCTAAGCATTTAAATGACTCTTTTGACACGTCAAAAACATGTTGATTCCACCGGATATCAAACTGTATTTTTATACCGAGCATAGAAAGGGAGTCGGTTAGTTGGATAGTTGTGTCACCCATTCGAAGGTTAGAAAAAGGTAAGTTTACGAATCGCTTATGAGTTAATAAACAACATTGAGTTTAAAGGGAATTGAAGTCAACCATATTTTCATTGCCGCATGTGTACATTATATCAAGGTCACGATTGAGCGATTCATTTATTCTAAATCTGGAAAGATTGACTTCGGAGGTGAGTGGTCGCCGATTGGAAGAATATGAGTGACTGATATTAATGTCATCCGCGAATGAGTAAATTGGGTTAGAAGTAATTTCTAGTAAATCATTCATGAATATTAAAATAATGTTGTTGATAAAACTGAACCCTAAGGGACAGCAGAATTTAGTAATCGGCTACTAACAACGATCATCAAATATTAACAAATACATACATAATTTCCACGACATTCCAATTGGAACTTCCCTCAGACAATGAGCCGCATCTGATTCTATTTAGACTCATTGAAAGAGACCTACGTTTTAGCTCCGGCTCCGAATGGCAAATGCATAAGTTAGAGAAGTTTTATATAGCATGATACTCAATAACCAGTGGCTAGCTGAGTTATGAGGTGAACCGCTTTTTTATACCCACCATCAAAAAGAATGGGGGGTATATTGACATTGTCATTCCGTTTGTAATTTCCTTAATATTGGCCCAAAAATCAAAAACGATATATATTCTGAATCCTTATGAAATGTCCGTCTGTCTGCCCGTCTGTCTGTCTGTTGTCTGTTGAAATCACGATAACACCTAAACGAAAGGAGCTAGCTCAATGAAACTTAGTAAAAATATTCTTCATCACTGAGGAAATTTTGGTATTGAAATTGGACAAAATCGGTTAACATTTGACCATAGCTCCCCTATGACCTCGCCTACGCAAACAAATGACAAACTATATTAGTTATGATGGTATATAGAAGTTTTGCATAAGCCCCAGGCAGCATATAAAATTTCATTAAAATCGGTTAACATTTAGTCATAGCTCCCATACAAAAAACTTATGGAAACAGCCAAAATTTCACCTAAAATACACTTAAATGTCAATAAAACTATAACAGATATAACCACTAAATTTAGCACGAATAGGTCTTATGTCAATGCCAACCAGTGTGCAAAATTTTGTCACAATCGGTCACCCTTTGACCATAGCTCCCATATAAAAAACTTACGGAAACACAAAAATACAAAAAGAAAAGGTGGTTTATGTCCGTCTGTCCGTCAGATTAAAGCTCGATAGCGCCTTAACGAAAAGGGCTACAGCAACAAAATTTTACAAAAGGAAGTCTTATATGAATGCCAGCCAGTGTGCAAAATTTTGTTACAATCGGCTACTATTTGACTATAGCTCCCATGTAAAAAACTTACAGAAACACAAAAATACAATAAGAAAACACGGTTTATGTCCGTCTATCCGTCAGAGAAAAGCGCGATAGCTCCTTAACTACAAGAGCTAGAGAGCCAAATTTAGGAATAATATTTTCGATATAGAAATTGTGTGCTAAAAATGGGTAAAATCGGTTCACATTTAGTTAGAGATCCCATATAACCCTGCCCCGGGAATCACATTTATGCTGACAAATTGAATAAAATTGTAAACTCTATGACTACTACATTTAGACCAGAGAAGTTTTGTGCAATTTTCAGTCATTATGTCAAATTTTATGGGAATCGGTCCATTTTTGACCATAGCTTTCATATAAAAACCGCTCCCGGTAACCACTAAAATGCCAAAAACGCCATTTAAATGCTATTAAATTTAAAACTATGTCAAGTATGGTCACTAAATTTTGCACAAATAAACTTTATATTAATACCAGCCAGTATGTAAAATTTTGTAGCAATCGGTCAACATTTGCGTATAGTTCTTATATATATAACATCCCCTTTTTATATCTACCATCAAAAAGATTTGGAGGTACATTCAGTATATTAAGATTGCGTCTATCAATCAATGTTAGGTCCAGACTTTATACACGGTAGATGCATTAGGAATTCCTTACAAAATATATGAACCTGCCGTGTTGCTATCAACGTGTTTATGGCAAAATGAAACAACTTATTAATGTAAAACTATATTCGGTTATGGAACAGCATTTTGTCCAAGGTAAATACTGGGAAACCACTTAGGTACTTATAATGTTGAACTATAGGTACTATACCACTGCAACCGAATTTAGTCCAAATATATTACCAACAATACCACATTTGGTCAACATTTTAAATTAGCTGCACTCTCGTACAACTTGATGGTGGGTATACAAGATTCGGCACAGCCGAATATAACTCTCTTACTTGTTTTAATTTATTTTTTTTATGTGGGTATGGCTGGGAATCGAACTTGCGACCTCTGGTATGCTAGGCGGATGACTAACCTGCTATAACACAGCGGTTCAGCAAATTTTTACTTAATAATTAAATCTAAAAATGTTGCCTTAACATAAAATCAAAAAAACAACAACATCTTACTCAAAACATCAAAACAGCCAAAAACGTAAAATTTCGTCATAGATTTTTATACCCACCATCAAAAGGAATGGGGGGTATAAGTATTGAGATTGTCATTCCGTTTTTAATTTCCTTAATATTGGCTCAAAAATCAAAAACGATATATATTCTGAATCCTTATGAAATTCTAAGAAGATTGAGCGATGCCCGTCTGTCTGTCTGTCTGTTGAAATCACGATAACGCCTAAACGAAAGAAGCTAGCTCACTGAAACTTAATAAAAATATTCTTCATCTCTGAGAAAATTTTGGTATTCAAATTGGGCAAAATCGGTTCACATTTGACCATAGCTCCCGTATAACCTCGTCTAGGCTAATCGCTTATTTGTTAATAAATGACAAATTATAGCAGCTATGCTGATTTTGGTATATAGAAGTTTTACATTAGCCCTAGGCAGCGTATAAAATTTCATCAAAATCGGCTGCGGGCGGCAATCAGCTGTTTTTTTATTTGTCAAATTTGAAGCGGCAATGGAAAAAAGTAGAACTTTATTCTACTTTTCCGCGCGGCAGATTTTTTCCGCGCTAACAGAATTAATTATATCCTACTCAAATATATTTTTATATGAATATTTTTGTAAACAAACGTACATTTTATGTACTGGCAATACTGCGACCGCCCGCAGCCGCATGCCGCTTGTATTGGCTTTGTATCTTAAAAGTATAACAAATATAACCACCAAATTTGGTACAAGAAAGTCTTATATCAATGCCAGCCAGTTTGCAAAATTTTGTCGTAATCGGTCACCATTTGACCATAGCTCCCATATAAAAAACTTATGGAAACAAAAAAATACATAAAGAAAAGGTTGTTTATGTCCGTCTGTCCGTCAGATAAAATCTTCATAGCCCCTTAACTACAAGAGCTACTAAGACTAAATTAGGCACAAGAAAGTCTTATGTCAATGCCAGCCAGTTTGCTAAATTTTGTCGTAATCGGTCACCATTTGACCATAGCTCCCATATAAAACACTTACGAAAACACAAAAATTCAAAAAGAAAAGGGGATTTATGTCCGTCTGTCCGTCAGATAAAATCTTCATAGCTCCTTAACTACAAGAGCTAGTAAGACTAAATTACGCACAAGGAAGTCTTATGTCAATGCCAGCCAGTGTGCAAAATTTCGTCACAATCGGTCACCATTTGACCATAGCTCCCATATAAAAAACTTATGGAAACAAAAAAATACATAAAGAAAAGGTTGTTTATGTCCGTCTGTCCGTCAGATAAAATCTTCATAGCCCCTTAACTACAAGAGCTACTAAGACTAAATTAGGCACAAGAAAGTCTTATGTCAATGCCAGCCAGTTTGCTAAATTTTGTCGTAATCGGTCACCATTTGACCATAGCTCCCATATAAAACACTTACGAAAACACAAAAATTCAAAAAGAAAAGGGGATTTATGTCCGTCTGTTCGTCAGATAAAAGCACGATAGCGCCTTAACGAAAAAAGCTAGAGGGACAAAATTTTTCAAAAGTATTTTGGATGTCTTGAAAAAGATGTGTGTTGAAAATGGACAAAATCGGTTCAAATTTAGTTAGAGCTCCCATATAACCCCGCCCCGGGAAACACATTAATGCTGATAAATTGAATACAATTGTAATAGCTATGACGATTAAATTTTAAATAGGGAAGTTTTATACAATTTTTGATCAGTTTATCAAATTTTATAGGAATCAGTCCATATTTGACTTTAGCTTTCATATAAAAAACACTCACGGAAACCAAAAATTTTAGCAAAGGCCAGTTAAAAGCTATTAAATTAGAAACTATGATAGTTATGGCCACTAAATAAGCTCTATATATATATCAGCCAGTGTGTAAAATTTTGTTACAATCGGTCAATATTTGGCTATAATTTTTATATATATAACATTCCCTTTTTAAATCTACAATCAAAAAGATTTGGAGGTACATTCATTATATTAAGATTACACCTCTGAAATTAGATAGGCATCAATCAATGTTCAGCCCAGACTTTATATATGATGAATGCATTAGGAACTCCTAACGAAATATATGGACCTGCCGTATTACTATTAACGTGTTTAGCCTAACTACATATTAACGAAAAGTATTTAACAACTTATTAATGTAAAACTATATCCGGTTATGAGACCGAAATTTGATCAAAGTAAATACTGGGGAAACCACTAAAATATTTTTAAATATTGAACTATAAAGCTACGTCAACCGAATTTAGTCCAAAGGTTTTACCAACAATACCAATTAGCTTAGCGATTTTTTCAGTTTTGGTCCAGATTTTGAATTAGCTGCACCCTTGTAGATATATGAGATATGTTTCGAAATTTAACACAACTTGATGGTGGGTATATAAGATTCGGCACAGCCGAATATAACACTCTTACTTGTTATTATTGATAATGATATATGAAAACATGATAATCCAGTCATATTTTCATATATCATAATTGAAAAAAACGGTCGCTACAAAAAAATTCTTAAAATAATACATTTTTTGCTCATATCTATTTTATAAATATTTGTTCCTTTACTTTAACTAAACAACCCAAACTTACACAAAAGTGTTACCGTACACAATTTTCAATACCAACTATTGTTTTAGAGTAATTTTTGACAACTTCGGGTAATTCGAGTAATTTCTGACAACTTTGGCTAGTTTCGTCAGAGTACGGGAACAAACCTTTTATTTAAAAGCTTTTTTTTGTCTGAAAAACAAACAAGCAATTTAAAAGAATTTGAAATTATAACCTTTGACAATACGGCTAAATAGGTTGAATATCCTCATTACTTGTATCTATTAATCTATAATAGAAAAATTTATAATTTTGAATGTATAATTTTCTTCTTATTTTCTTTTAATAATCGTATAAAAATAATAAATTCAATAAAATTGTGGGTCAAAACTTGTGTACTGTTTTTTTTTCGAATGTGCTAGTTTTTACATAATAGTAGACTTTATTCAACATCCCTGCTAAGATTTATATGTTGCTGATGAACAAGGCAATGTTTAGGAAGAGTTCCGAACAAAAAAAAACATCCGCCTAACATACCAGAGGTCCCAAGTTCGATCTTCGTCCAGACCCACTTGAAAAAAATAAATTAAACAAGTAAGAGTGTTATATTCGGCTGTGCCGAATCTTATATACCCACCATCAAGTTGTGTTAAATTTAGAAACATATCTCATATATCTACAAGGGTGCAGCTAATTCAAAATCTGCACCAAAACTGGAAAAACCGCTAAGCTATTTGGCATTGTTGGTAAAACCTTTGGACTAAATTAGGTTTCCGTAGCTTTATAGTTCAACATTCAAAAATATTTTAGTGGTTTCCCCAGTATTTACTTTGATCAAAATTCGGTCTCATAACCAGGTATAGTTTTACATTAATAAGTTGTTAAATACTTTTCGTTGTGATTAATATGTAGTTAGGCTAAACACGTTAATAGTAATACGACAGGTCCATATATTTCGTTATGAGTTCCTAATGCATTCATCATATATAAAATCTGGGCTGAACATTGATTGATGCCTATATAATTTCATAGGTGCAATCTTAATATAATGAATGTACCTCCAAATCTTTTTGATTGTAGATATAAAAAGGGGATGTTATATATATAAGAATTATAGCCAAATATTGACCGATTATAACAAAATTTTACACACTGGCTGGTATATATAGAGAGCTTATTCTTGCAAAATTTAGTGACCATAACTATCATAGTTTCTAATTTAATAGCTTTTAACTGGCCTTTGCTAAAATTTTTGGTTTCCGTGAGTGTTTTTCACATGAAAGCTAAAGTCAAATATGGACTGATTCCTATAAAATTTGATAAACTGATCAAAAATTGCATAAAACTTCCCTATTTTAAATTTAATCGTCATAGCTATTACAATTGTATTCAATTTATCAGCATTAATGTGTTTCCCGGGGCGGGGTTATATGGGAGCTCTAACTAAATTTGAACCGATTTTGTCCATTTTCAACACACATCTTTTCCAAGATATCCAAAATACTTTTGTAAAATTTTGTCCCTCTAGCTCTTTTCGTTAAGGCGCTTTTATCTGACGGACAGACGGACATAAACAACCTTTTCTTTATGTATTTTTGTGTTTCCATAAGTTTTTTATATGGGAGCTATGGTCAAATGAAGACCGATTGTAACGAAATTTTGCACACTGGCTGGCATTGACATAAGACTTCCTTGTGCTTAATTTAGTCTTACTAGCTCGTGTAGTTAAGGAGCTATCACGATTTTATCTGACGGACAGACGGACATAAATCCCCTTTTCTTTTTGAATTTTTGTGTTTTCGTAAGTTTTTTATATGGGAGCTAGGTCAAATAGTGACCGATTGTGACAAAATTCTGCACACTGGCTGGCATTGATATAAGACTTTCTGGTGCCAAATTTAGTGGTTATATCTGTTATACTTTTAGATTTATTGGCATTTAAGTGTATTTTGGCTGAAATTTAGCCTGTTTTCGTAAGTTTTTTGTATGGGAGCTATGGCTAAATGTGAACCGATTTCGATGAAATTTTATATGCTGCCTAGTGCTTATCTAAAACTTCTAGATACCAAATTCATAACTGTCATAATTTGTCATTTATTAGCAAATAAGCGATTAGCCTAGACGAGGTTATACGGGAGCTATGGCCAAATGCTAACCGATTTTGCCCAATTTCAATACCAAAATTTTCTCATAGATAAAGAATGTTTTTGCTAAGTTTCAGTTAGGTAGCTCTTTTCGTTTAGACGTTATCGTGATTTCAACAGACAGACAGACAGACAGACAGACGGACATAGCTCGTCTTAGAATTTCATAAGGGTTCAGAATATATATCGTTTTTGATTTTTGAACCAATATTAAGGAAATTACAAACGGAATGACAATCTCAATATACCCCCCATTCTTTTTGATGGTGGGTATAAAAAAGCGACGGTTCACCTCATAACTCAGCTAGCCACTGGTTATTGAGTATAAAGCTATGTAAAACTTCTCTAACTAATGTATTTGGCGTTCGGGACCGGAGTTAAAATGTAGGTCCCTTTCAATGAGTCTAAAAATATAATAGGATGCAGCTCATTGTCTGGGAGAAGTACCACCTGTTGCAATTGCAATGTTGTCGGGGAATTTTATATATATACATATATATGTATATATATAATGGGTTAAAGCTACTGCTGGACTATGAAACAACCACTTTGGATTCAGAAAACAAACAATAAATATTGTTTCATGAAGTATCGAAACTAAACCATTCCCTAAAAATCTTGAAGTTATAATTGATAGTCGTCTGTTTTTTTTTTTTTTTTGAACACCTACGATATATCAGTGAAAAATTAGCAAAAACAATGATGGCATTATCTCGTATAATGTCAAATACCAGATGTCCTAAATACCTCCTCCTCAACTGTCTGGTCAGAAGCCCTAAAATTTCGATCATATATAACCTAGATAATACCCTTTTTTAGACTTGCAGCCTTAAGAGTCTGCACAGCTTACCATACCGTGTCGGATGAAGCCGCATTTTGTTATCTTCTGTATGATACCCATAGATTTTCAAGCTAAAGAATCAAAAAATACTTCAATACAAAAAAATACAGCAGAAAGAAGACGTATGAAATTCTCCGTATGACAGACCTGTTGGTCGACGTCCGTTTAAGGTAGAAAGACAAATGTTTTAATACCAAATGATGAGATATGGTTCTAAAAAGATCCATAGTATTCCCACCCTGCGATGTATAACCTAGCGGTAGTTCCGCAGGGGTTATGAGATTATGCCTGGAGGCTATTTCGCAAACCCGTCGACACACATCAATGTAGATAACGAGGTTATTGGTAGTTTGCTATATACAAAAGGTGGCGCCGACGGGACTATTTGAAAATCTCGGCAAATATCAACAACAACTAAGTTACGAATATATAACTCGAATGTCGAATGTATTACGGTTATGAAACTTGGAAACGCACAAATGCCATCGATAAGCGCCTACAAACCTTTACCAACAAATGCTTGAGGCAACTCCTAATAATTAATATATAGTGGTCGAATCGAATAAGAAATGAAGACCTACTAAACGCTACAAACCAAATCTCTGCTTCCATAGATGTATCGGGTGGTTAAATTTCAAGGGCCGATGTTGATTTTGAATAAAACACAAACTATTTAGGAAATTATTGTAATTTTATTTTATTACGATATATTGATATTACTCAATTATGCATGGAATAAAATATCGGCCAAAAGGGCGCCGCGATCACGGCGGCACACCTCCATCCGATGGTCCAAATTTTCGAAGACCCTGAGGCATAATGGAGGTTCTATGCCGTTAATGTACCGAATTATCTCATCCTTTAGCTCTTGAATTGTTGCTGGCTTATCGACGTACAACTTTTCTTTCAAATAACCCCAAAGAAAAAAGTCCAACGGTGTCAAATCACATGACCTTGGCGGTCAATTGACATCGCCATTACGTGAGATAAAAGAGTAATTGTTTCTTTAGCTGTGTGGCAAGTGGCACCGTCCTGCTGAAACGACATATTGTCCACATCCATATCTTCCAATTCGGGCCATAGAAAGTTCGTTATCATCTCACGACAGCGAACACCATTCACAGTAACTGCCTGACCGGCCTCATTTTGGAAAAAATACGGCTCGATGATGCCGCCAGCCCATAAACCGCAACAAACAGTCACTCTTTGTGGGTGCATTGGTTTTTCGACAATCACTCTTGGATTCTCATTCGCCCAAATGCGGCAATTCTGTTTATTGACGAATCCACTGAGGTGAAAATGTGCCTCATAACTGAAGATGATTTTCTTCGAAAATTGATCATCCACTGTTGCCATTTCTTGCCACCATTCTGCCCATTCACGACGTTTGGAATGGTCAAGAGGCTTTAGTTCTTGAGCCAATTGCACCTTGTAAGAGTGTAAATGCAAGTCTTTATGCATAATGTTCATCAACGACGAGCGTGAGAGGTGCAATTGTTGGGCACGACGACGAGTTGAGGTGGACGGCTCTTCAGCCACACTATCGCGAACAGCAGCAATATTTTCTGCAGTACGAGCTGTGCGAGCATGCACTGGTGTTCTCACTGGTACGCACATTTGGACGATCAAATTGACCAAAAAAATCACGAAGTACACGATATGCATTTTGATTTGAACGCCCATTTTCATAATAAGTCTGGATAACTTTAACACGTTGTTGGATTGTGTATCTCTCCATGGTTCAAATTGAGTAAGTCTGAAATAGAGAAATGTCAAATAAAATTCGGAAAAAAACTTGGCGTTTAGGTGTGGTTCACATTCAACATCGAGCCTTACAATTTAACCACCCTTTATGTCAACGGAAGTGGCGGTGGATAGGCCACACACTTCGAAAGCCAAATATCGATACCTGGCAACACGTGGAGAAGGTCATTTGATGAGGAGTTACAAGCAGCAAACTATTGGAATGATGTATGCAAACATGGAATGATGTACGCCTAACATCTCGCAATAGAGTTCGATAAAAAAAGGATGATTGAGGCCCTATGCTCCACTGGGAGTCAAGGATAACAGAAGAATAAGAAGTTCCGCAGGGATAACTGGTTCAGCGTTCTGAGGTGTTTTAGCGTGTTAGCGTCTCGTTCTACTGGTGGCTAGTGCCAGTGTCTTTCGATGATTTCACATCGTTAATAAAAAAAAAATCCTTTACCTTAGTCTACTCCTGTGGAACGATTGTTTTCTTTCGCTGGGATTGTGTATCGTTTCTGACGACAAAAACTCAGAGATACAAATTTTAAAATGCTTTAATTTTTCATTGTTCTTTTTTCACTTTAATTTCACATTTGAAGTGCATTTTATATTATTATTACATTGTCTTTGGTTTAAGGCTACATAAGTTGATACGAACAAAAGTGATTGTTCACAAGAAATTTTTTTAAATTTTTTATATACAAAATCGTTTAAAAACTATAACAACGAACTTTTTTGTAACGTTTTATAAAAAAAATTGTATAAACTTTTATATGATAAGCTACTCAAGTATTGCATACTTTTAAGAGTAATAATCAAAAGTATTTAATTAGCAACTCATGTATTGCATACTTTTAAGGATTCTTAATTAAAATTATATTGGAGGTCTTCTGTTAGGCTTTATTCATAGTCGCTGTTGAGTGTATAATTATTATCTCTAATATATTCGTGAAATACTTAAAATTTTAATTAACTATTGAAGTATTGATGAAGTCCCACTCTATGAAATCCTACACCATTAAGGTAAAATTTTATATTTAAGCAGGGGACAAACCACTGCATTCGATATCGATCGAAATGTAAGATATCTTAGAAATATTTGTGTAGCATACTTTTAGGATAATCTCTGTAATATATAACATATATGTGGCTTGGTGCTAAAAGGGCTAATGTCGAAAAAACTAGTTTTGAGAAAATTATAAATTAAATTTGTACAAGATTTTTTTTCCTTACAGCTCAGCTAATTTCCAAGTTTCGCTCATAAAATCTGGGTTAGACATGCATTATGATCCTATAGAGGGCATGGTAAAATCAATTTTTTGAAATAGATCCAAATTAAGAAAAACAAGTAAGACTGTTATATTCGGCTGTGCCGAATCTTATATACCCACCAACAAGTTGTGTTAAATTTAGAAACATATCTCATATATATACCAGGGTGCCTCCGAATCTTTTTGATTGTAGATATAACAAGTAAGAGTGTTATATTCGGCTGTGCCGAATCTTATATACCCACCATCAAGTTGTGTTAAATTCAGAAACAGGGTGCAGCTAATTCAAAATCTGGACCAAAACTGAAAAAATCGCTAAGCTAATTGGTATTGTTGGTAAAACCTTTGGACTAAATTCAGTTGCCGTAGCTTTATAGTTCAACATTTAAAAATATTTTAGTGGTTTCCCCAGTATTTACTATGATCAAAATTCGGTCTCATAACCGGGAATAGTTTTACATTAATAAGTTGTTAAATACGTTTCGTTGTGCTTAATATGTAGTTAGGCTAAACACGTTAATAGTAATACAGCAGGTCCATATATTTCGTTAGGAGTTCCTAATGCATTCATCATATATAAAGTCTGGGCTGAACATTGATTGATGCCTATCTAATTTCATAGGTGCAATCTTAATATAATGAATGTACCTTCAAATCTTTTTGATTGTAGATATAAAAAGGGGATGTTATATATATAAGAATTATAGCCAAATGGTGACCGATTGTAACAAAATTTTACACACTGGCTGGTATATATAGAGCCTTTTCTAGCTAAATTTAGCTACCATAGTTTCTAATTTAATAGCTTTTAACTGGCTTTTGCTAACATTTTTGGTTTCCGTCCCAGCAAAACTTTGGTAATGGCAAGTACTCTGATAACTGGTTACCTTGTAACGACTACAACATAATATCCGAATAAATAATAAGTTATTACAGAAGTACTTATTTGTAATTAAGATGGTAATTTAAACTGAATGCCCCGGTTCAAATTCCACCAAGGGCAACAATTTTTTTTAGTTTTTTTTTTATTAAAAGAGTCTTTTTAAATGATTTTTGAATTTTAAGAACTTAAATATTATCTTCTGTAAAAAAAATTTGTAAAACTAACTCACGTTAATGAAAAAATACCATCATGAGTCAATTTTGATTATGTAGGGGATGTTGAATACCAAACACGATTCTAATTGGTCTTAACTTGGTAAGCCCAACTTATCTTGGTCATCCTTCATCTCAACTGTGGACACACACCTCATGGTATCACCCGGGGAGCTAGTTTAACACCCATTAATATTGTGAGTTAACATGTTCCGAGAGTTGTCCCATAAGATCGATAAAAATGGGTTAGGATTACGGGATAGTAACCCTCTCTTGAAAAAAAATACAATGAAGAGGATAAAATTAGAATTGAAATGTCCCACTACCTAATGTTAGAGGAGGACGTCCGAAACTTCGATAGAAAGACCAAGTAGAGGAACATTTTTCAAAGCTTGGCCTATAAAATTGGAGAATATTCGCACAAGATCGAAATCCATGGAATTCTAAAATATGCTCGGACTTTGACCTTAACAGGTTGTAACATTTAAGTAAGTAAGAGTCAATCTTATGTAAAAACTTATACAAAAAAGAAGATTTAAATTGTTTAAGTTTTAAAATAATTTTAAAAAAGTTTTAAAATAATTACAAAAAATCGTATAAAAATATTTTTCCAAAAATTACAACAAAGCAAAAAAAAGCAGGCAAAAACAAAGTTATTTTCACATGATTTTGGATCTAAAAATAAAAATTGTTTATATTAATTATAAGCTGCTAAGTTTTCAACATATGAGGTACCTCAGTGGAAGAGTCTCTGCCTAGCAGTCGGAGGGTCTGGGTTCGAGCCCCCATGGGATCATAAAAAAATTTTGTATTTCGTTTAAAAATATATGTTTTTAATAAAACAACAACAAAAAAGTTGTTGCTGTTGTTGTTGTTGTTGCTTTCAAATTGCTTACCCAAGTCATTACTTTTCTGCAATTGGTAAGTACTTGCCTCCAATGACATCCTCATGTTAATGTAATGACTTAAACAGCGAATGAGTAAGTAGTTCGTGTTCAATAGTTTAACTGTTTAACTCATTATTTGGTAATGAAAAGTTTTACTGGGGTGTGTGTTTTTTTTATGAAAGCCTAAGTCAAATATGGGCTAATTACTATAGAATTTGATAAACTGGTCAAAAATAGCATTAAACTTCCCTATTTTAAATTTAATCGTCATATCTAGTACAATTGTATTCAATTTATCAGCATTAATTTGTTATATGGTTATATGGGAGCTCTAACTAAATTTGAACCCATTTTGTCCATTTTCAATACACATCTTTTTCAAGACATCCAAAATACTTTTGTCAAATTTTGTCCCTCTAGCTCTTTTCATTAAGGCGCTATCGTGCTTTTATCTGACGGGCAGACGGACATAAACAACCTTTTCTTTATGTAATTTGGTGTTTCCATAAGTTTTTTATATGGGAGCTATGGTCAAATGGTGACCGATTGTGACACAATTTTGCACACTGGCTCGCATTGACATAAGACTTTCTTGTGCTTAATTTAGACTTACTAGCTCTTGAAGTTAAGGAGCTATCATGATTTTATCTGACGGACATAAATCCGCTTTTCTTTTTGAATTTTTGTGTTTTCGTAAGTTTTTTACATGGGAGCTAGGTCAAATAGTGACCGATTGCAACAAAATTTTGCACACTGGCTGGCATTGACATAAGACTTTCTTGTGCCAAATTTAGTGGTTATATCTGTTATACTTTTCAATTTATTGACATTTAAGTGTATTTTAGGTGAAATTTAGGCTGTTTTCGTAAGTTTTTTGTATGGGAGCTATGGCTAAATGTGAACCGATTTTGATGAAATTTTACACGCTGCCTAGGGCTAATGTAAAACTATATACCAAATTTTATTATCATAGCTGCTATAATTTGTCATTTATTAACAAATAAGCGATTTGCCCAGACGAGGTTATACGGGAGCTATGGTCAAATGTGAACCGATTTTGCTCAGTTTCAATAGATGATGAAGAATATTTTTACTAAGTTTCAGTGATCTAGCTCCTTTCGCTTAGGCGTTATCGTGATTTCAACAGACAGACAGACAGACAGACAGACGGACATCGCTCAATCGTCTTATAATTTCATAAGGATTCAGAATATATATCGTTTTTGGTTTTTGAGCCAATATTAAGGAAATTACAAACGGAATGACAATCTCAATATACCCCCCATTCTTTTTGATGGTGGGTATAAAAAGAGGAACCTAATGCAATGACTAACTCAAAACATCCGAAAACTGACATTGGCCCTTTTAGCACCAAGCCACAGATATAATGTTCACTACATTATAATTTATTTTCAAAAGTTATCTGATAAAAAGAGGGTTTTATTTAACCCTGGAACGTCATCATTATTTTACATACACTAACGTCATCCTTCGTCATTTTGAGTACGTATACTTCAAGAGACAATAAAACTCTTCGTAATCAAAAATGGATACCAAAATAGTTTTCTTATGTATTAATAGACTCTTTTTAATCAATTTTTAAAGAAATTCATTTGTTTATTTCTTAATTATTAATAAAAACTTAACATATTATAGCCCTCTTATTTTGTTTTAATTTGAAAATTAAATTTTCTGTAGTCATTTTGACGAAGGATGAAGTTCTAGGGTTAAACTGAATGTTTTGACGAACAAACGGATGCGTTTAAATATCAAGTTTTATTATCAAATAAATTATTTTGAAAATCCCTAAAGTATGTTACCCAATATTTTCTTAAAAGTGTGAGTTTTCGATCGAAAATAAATGCGGCTATTTGGCCCCTGTGTAAAAATTGTTAAATATATGTTTTTTAAAAACATATATTTTTATATTTCAAGTTGGCACTGAAAATAATTTTCTTCCGAATTTTAAAAATAGTTCTATGATATTCCAAAAGTGTTTTATTTATGACTTAACTTTTGGAAAATTTAAAGTTTAACAAAATCTTAAAAATATTAAATTTTATTTGTAATGTCCTTTTTAAGTCCTTATTTTTCCTTGTTGAACTTAATTATAAAATAACACACCTAACACTATATACAATATATTCTGAAGCACCTCAACTTTATTAAACTTCTCCAACACCAAGAAGATACTCATAAAAATGTTTAACCCATTTCTTTGAAGTACCCTCAAGTATCTAAACAAAATGAACAATTTTCACTTTAAGTTTATCTTAAGCTTTTACTATTGTCCTTACCTTAACTTTTATGGCTGTGAAGCTCTTCAACTCTTGGTTTTCTCAAGTGAAATTGACAATGCGAAAATTGTTGTCGTAACAAGAAAATATTTATTCTTCGCCTGGAATGTGTAAGTTTTCTTGGTTCTTGGTATGTTCATTTATTTGATCCCAGTTGAATAATGCAGACAAAAGTCATTGTAAAAATTGTACCTGGTTGTGTTAATCTCTGAGGACATGAATAGTGAAAGGGGAATTTATATGTGAAAAATTCTTGAATACATGACACACGTGCCATTTTTGGTAGAATAAAAATACATATACATATGTATGTTATGTCTATATACTAGATTGGATACAGTATTGACCGTAGTTTTTTAACAAATTGTCCCTCCATAAGATCAATTGTACTCCATTTCTGAACTTCTAAAAAGATTGTTTTTACAAAACATTCATTCTTAATGGATATTTCAATTTCAGTTTTTATGTTTTTGACACAGACATTGGGGAATCTGTCATAGTTTTGAATTTTAAGGCTCCTAAGGGCTATATTACTGAAGCTTCATTAGCCAAAATATTTGTTGTTGACTTATTTCACCAAACCTAATTTTCATCCAAAAATCATTTTCATCAATAAGACAAATAAAATGGATATTTCGGATGCAATATTTGTATTAGTATTAGTATTAGTATTAGTATTAGTATTAGTATTAGTATTAGTATTAGTATTAGTATTAGTATTAGTATTAGTATTAGTATTAGTATTAGTATTAGTATTAGTATTAGTATTAGTATTAGTATTAGTATTAGTATTAGTATTAGTATTAGTATTAGTATTAGTATTAGTATTAGTATTAGTATTAGTATTAGTATTAGTATTAGTATTAGTATTAGTATTAGTATTAGTATTAGTATTAGTATTAGTATTAGTATTAGTATTAGTATTAGTATTAGTATTAGTATTAGTATTAGTATTAGTATTAGTATTAGTATTAGTATTAGTATTAGTATTAGTATTAGTATTAGTATTAGTATTAGTATTAGTATTAGTATTAGTATTAGTATTAGTATTAGTATTAGTATTAGTATTAGTATTAGTATTAGTATTAGTATTAGTATTAGTATTAGTATTAGTATTAGTATTAGTATTAGTATTAGTATTAGTATTAGTATTAGTATTAGTATTAGTATTAGTATTAGTATTAGTATTAGTATTAGTATTAGTATTAGTATTAGTATTAGTATTAGTATTAGTATTAGTATTAGTATTAGTATTAGTATTAGTATTAGTATTAGTATTAGTATTAGTATTAGTATTAGTATTAGTATTAGTATTAGTATTAGTATTAGTATTAGTATTAGTATTAGTATTAGTATTAGTATTAGTATTAGTATTAGTATTAGTATTAGTATTAGTATTAGTATTAGTATTAGTATTAGTATTAGTATTAGTATTAGTATTAGTATTAGTATTAGTATTAGTATTAGTATTAGTATTAGTATTAGTATTAGTATTAGTATTAGTATTAGTATTAGTATTAGTATTAGTATTAGTATTAGTATTAGTATTAGTATTAGTATTAGTATTAGTATTAGTATTAGTATTAGTATTAGTATTAGTATTAGTATTAGTATTAGTATTAGTATTAGTATTAGTATTAGTATTAGTATTAGTATTAGTATTAGTATTAGTATTAGTATTAGTATTAGTATTAGTATTAGTATTAGTATTAGTATTAGTATTAGTATTAGTATTAGTATTAGTATTAGTATTAGTATTAGTATTAGTATTAGTATTAGTATTAGTATTAGTATTAGTATTAGTATTAGTATTAGTATTAGTATTAGTATTAGTATTAGTATTAGTATTAGTATTAGTATTAGTATTAGTATTAGTATTAGTATTAGTATTAGTATTAGTATTAGTATTAGTATTAGTATTAGTATTAGTATTAGTATTAGTATTAGTATTAGTATTAGTATTAGTATTAGTATTAGTATTAGTATTAGTATTAGTATTAGTATTAGTATTAGTATTAGTATTAGTATTAGTATTAGTATTAGTATTAGTATTAGTATTAGTATTAGTATTAGTATTAGTATTAGTATTAGTATTAGTATTAGTATTAGTATTAGTATTAGTATTAGTATTAGTATTAGTATTAGTATTAGTATTAGTATTAGTATTAGTATTAGTATTAGTATTAGTATTAGTATTAGTATTAGTATTAGTATTAGTATTAGTATTAGTATTAGTATTAGTATTAGTATTAGTATTAGTATTAGTATTAGTATTAGTATTAGTATTAGTATTAGTATTAGTATTAGTATTAGTATTAGTATTAGTATTAGTATTAGTATTAGTATTAGTATTAGTATTAGTATTAGTATTAGTATTAGTATTAGTATTAGTATTAGTATTAGTATTAGTATTAGTATTAGTATTAGTATTAGTATTAGTATTAGTATTAGTATTAGTATTAGTATTAGTATTAGTATTAGTATTAGTATTAGTATTAGTATTAGTATTAGTATTAGTATTAGTATTAGTATTAGTATTAGTATTAGTATTAGTATTAGTATTAGTATTAGTATTAGTATTAGTATTAGTATTAGTATTAGTATTAGTATTAGTATTAGTATTAGTATTAGTATTAGTATTAGTATTAGTATTAGTATTAGTATTAGTATTAGTATTAGTATTAGTATTAGTATTAGTATTAGTATTAGTATTAGTATTAGTATTAGTATTAGTATTAGTATTAGTATTAGTATTAGTATTAGTATTAGTATTAGTATTAGTATTAGTATTAGTATTAGTATTAGTATTAGTATTAGTATTAGTATTAGTATTAGTATTAGTATTAGTATTAGTATTAGTATTAGTATTAGTATTAGTATTAGTATTAGTATTAGTATTAGTATTAGTATTAGTATTAGTATTAGTATTAGTATTAGTATTAGTATTAGTATTAGTATTAGTATTAGTATTAGTATTAGTATTAGTATTAGTATTAGTATTAGTATTAGTATTAGTATTAGTATTAGTATTAGTATTAGTATTAGTATTAGTATTAGTATTAGTATTAGTATTAGTATTAGTATTAGTATTAGTATTAGTATTAGTATTAGTATTAGTATTAGTATTAGTATTAGTATTAGTATTAGTATTAGTATTAGTATTAGTATTAGTATTAGTATTAGTATTAGTATTAGTATTAGTATTAGTATTAGTATTAGTATTAGTATATTAGTATTAGTATTAGTATTAGTATTAGTATTAGTATTAGTATTAGTATTAGTATTAGTATTAGTATTAGTATTAGTATTAGTATTAGTATTAGTATTAGTATTAGTATTAGTATTAGTATTAGTATTAGTATTAGTATTAGTATTAGTATTAGGTATTAGTATTAGTATTAGTATTAGTATTAGTATTAGTATTAGTATTAGTATTAGTATTAGTATTAGTATTAGTATTAGTATTAGTATTAGTATTAGTATTAGTATTAGTATTAGTATTAGTATTAGTATTAGTATTAGTATTAGTATTAGTTTAGTATTAGTATTAGTATTAGTATTAGTATTAGTATTAGTATTAGTATTAGTATTAGTATTAGTATTAGTATTAGTATTAGTATTAGTATTAGTATTAGTATTAGTATTAGTATTAGTATTAGTATTAGTATTAGTATTAGTATTAGTATTAGTATTAGTATTAGTATTAGTATTAGTATTAGTATTAGTATTAGTATTAGTATTAGTATTAGTATTAGTATTAGTATTAGTATTAGTATTAGTATTAGTATTAGTATTAGTATTAGTATTAGTATTAGTATTAGTATTAGTATTAGTATTAGTATTAGTATTAGTATTAGTATTAGTATTAGTATTAGTATTAGTATTAGTATTAGTATTAGTATTAGTATTAGTATTAGTATTAGTATTAGTATTAGTATTAGTATTAGTATTAGTATTAGTATTAGTATTAGTATTAGTATTAGTATTAGTATTAGTATTAGTATTAGTATTAGTATTAGTATTAGTATTAGTATTAGTATTAGTATTAGTATTAGTATTAGTATTAGTATTAGTATATTAGTATTAGTATTAGTATTAGTATTAGTATTAGTATTAGTATTAGTATTAGTATTAGTATTAGTATTAGTATTAGTATTAGTATTAGTATTAGTATTAGTATTAGTATTAGTATTAGTATTAGTATTAGTATTAGTATTAGTATTAGTATTAGTATTAGTATTAGTATTAGTATTAGTATTAGTATTAGTATTAGTATTAGTATTAGTATTAGTATTAGTATTAGTATTAGTATTAGTATTAGTATTAGTATTAGTATTAGTATTAGTATTAGTATTAGTATTAGTATTAGTATTAGTATTAGTATTAGTATTACTATTAGTATTAGTATTAGTATTAGTATTAGTATTAGTATTAGTATTAGTATTAGTATTAGTATTAGTATTAGTATTAGTATTAGTATTAGTATTAGTATTAGTATTAGTATTAGTATTAGTATTAGTATTAGTATTATTATTAGTATTAGTATTAGTATTAGTATTAGTATTAGTATTAGTATTAGTTAGTATTAGTATTAGTATTAGTATTAGTATTAGTATTAGTATTAGTATTAGTATTAGTATTAGTATTAGTATTAGTATTAGTATTAGTATTAGTATTAGTATTAGTATTAGTATTAGTATTAGTATTAGTATTAGTATTAGTATTAGTATTAGTATTAGTATTAGTATTAGTATTAGTATTAGTATTAGTATTAGTATTAGTATTAGTATTAGTATTAGTATTAGTATTAGTATTAGTAGTTAGTATTAGTATTAGTATTAGTATTAGTATTAGTATTAGTATTAGTATTAGTATTAGTATTAGTATTAGTATTAGTATTAGTATTAGTATTAGTATTAGTATTAGTATTAGTATTAGTATTAGTATTAGTATTAGTATTAGTATTAGTATTAGTATTAGTATTAGTATTAGTATTAGTATTAGTATTAGTATTAGTATTAGTATTAGTATTTAGTATTAGTATTAGTATTAGTATTAGTATTAGTATTAGTATTAGTATTAGTATTAGTATTAGTATTAGTATTAGTATTAGTATTAGTATTAGTATTAGTATTAGTATTAGTATTAGTATTAGTATTAGTATTAGTATTAGTATTAGTATTAGTATTAGTATTAGTATTAGTATTAGTATTAGTATTAGTATTAGTATTAGTATTAGTATTAGTATTAGTATTAGTATTAGTATTAGTATTAGTATTAGTATTAGTATTAGTATTAGTATTAGTATTAGTATTAGTATTAGTATTAGTATTAGTATTAGTATTAGTATTAGTATTAGTATTAGTATTAGTATTAGTATTAGTATTAGTATTAGTATTAGTATTAGTATTAGTATTAGTATTAGTATTAGTATTAGTATTAGTATTAGTATTAGTATTAGTATTAGTATTAGTATTAGTATTAGTATTAGTATTAGTATTAGTATTAGTATTAGTATTAGTATTAGTATTAGTATTAGTATTAGTATTAGTATTAGTATTAGTATTAGTATTAGTATTAGTATTAGTATTAGTATTAGTATTAGTATTAGTATTAGTATTAGTATTAGTATTAGTATTAGTATTAGTATTAGTATTAGTATTAGTATTAGTATTAGTATTAGTATTAGTATTAGTATTAGTATTAGTATTAGTATTAGTATTAGTATTAGTATTAGTATTAGTATTAGTATTAGTATTAGTATTAGTATTAGTATTAGTATTAGTATTAGTATTAGTATTATTAGTATTAGTATTAGTATTAGTATTAGTATTAGTATTAGTATTAGTATTAGTATTAGTATTAGTATTAGTATTAGTATTAGTATTAGTATTAGTATTAGTATTAGTATTAGTATTAGTATTAGTATTAGTATTAGTATTAGTATTAGTATTAGTATAGTATTAGTATTAGTATTAGTATTAGTATTAGTATTAGTATTAGTATTAGTATTAGTATTAGTATTAGTATTAGTATTATAGTATTAGTATTAGTATTAGTATTAGTATTAGTATTAGTATTAGTATTAGTATTAGTATTAGTATTAGTATTAGTATTAGTATTAGTATTAGTATTAGTATTAGTATTAGTATTAGTATTAGTATTAGTATTAGTATTAGTATTAGTATTAGTATTAGTATTAGTATTAGTATTAGTATTAGTATTAGTATTAGTATTAGTATTAGTATTAGTATTAGTATTAGTATTAGTATTAGTATTAGTATTAGTATTAGTATTAGTATTAGTATTAGTATTAGTATTAGATTAGTATTAGTATTAGTATTAGTATTAGTATTAGTATTAGTATTAGTATTAGTATTAGTATTAGTATTAGTATTAGTATTAGTATTAGTATTAGTATTAAGTATTAGTATTAGTATTAGTATTAGTATTAGTATTAGTATTAGTATTATTAGTATTAGTATTAGTATTAGTATTAGTATTAGTATTAGTATTAGTATTAGTATTAGTATTAGTATTAGTATTAGTATTAGTATTAGTATTAGTATTAGTATTAGTATTTAGTATTAGTATTAGTATTAGTATTAGTATTAGTATTAGTATTAGTATTAGTATTAGTATTAGTATTAGTATTAGTATTAGTATTAGTATTAGTATTAGTATTAGTATTAGTATTAGTATTAGTATTAGTATTAGTATTAGTATTAGTATTAGTATTAGTATTAGTATTAGTATTGTATTAGTATTAGTATTAGTATTAGTATTAGTATTAGTATTAGTATTAGTATTAGTATTAGTATTAGTATTAGTATTAGTATTAGTATTAGTATTAGTATTAGTATTAGTATTAGTATTAGTATTAGTATTAGTATTAGTATTAGTATTAGTATTAGTATTAGTATTAGTATTAGTATTAGTATTAGTATTAGTATTAGTATTAGTATTAGTATTAGTATTAGTATTAGTATTAGTATTAGTATTAGTATTAGTATTAGTATTAGTATTAGTATTAGTATTAGTATTAGTATTAGTATTAGTATTAGTATTAGTATTAGTATTAGTATTAGTATTAGTATTAGTATTAGTATTAGTATTAGTATTAGTATTAGTATTTAGTATTAGTATTAGTATTAGTATTAGTATTAGTATTAGTATTAGTATTAGTATTAGTATTAGTATTAGTATTAGTATTAGTATTAGTATTAGTATTAGTATTAGTATTAGTATTAGTATTAGTATTAGTATTAGTATTAGTATTAGTATTAGTATTAGTATTAGTATTAGTATTAGTATTAGTATTAGTATTAGTATTAGTATTAGTTAGTATTAGTATTAGTATTAGTATTAGTATTAGTATTAGTATTAGTATTAGTATTAGTATTAGTAGTATTAGTATTAGTATTAGTATTAGTATTAGTATTAGTATAGTATAGTATTAGTATTAGTATTAGTATTAGTATTAGTATTAGTATAGTATTAGTATTAGTATTAGTATTAGTATTAGTATTAGTATTAGTATTAGTATTAGTATTAGTATTAGTATTAGTATTAGTATTAGTATTAGTATTAGTATTAGTATTAGTATTAGTATTAGTATTAGTATTAGTATTAGTATTAGTATTAGTATTAGTATTAGTATTAGTATTAGTATTAGTATTAGTATTAGTATTAGTAATTAGTATTAGTATTAGTATTAGTATTAGTATTAGTATTAGTATTAGTATTAGTATTAGTATTAGTATTAGTATTAGTATTAGTATTAGTATTAGTATTAGTATTAGTATTAGTATTAGTATTAGTATTAGTATTAGTTTTAGTATTAGTATTAGTATTAGTATTAGTATTAGTATTAGTATTAGTATTAGTATTAGTATTAGTATTAGTATTAGTATTAGTATTAGTATTAGTATTAGTATTAGTATTAGTATTAGTATTAGTATTAGTATTAGTATTATAGTATTAGTATTAGTATTAGTATTAGTATTAGTATTAGTATTAGTATTAGTATTAGTATTAGTATTAGTATTAGTATTAGTATTAGTATTAGTATTAGTATTAGTATTAGTATTAGTATTAGTATTAGTATTAGTATTAGTATTAGTATTAGTATTAGTATTTAGTATTAGTATTAGTATTAGTATTAGTATTAGTATTAGTATTAGTATTAGTATTAGTATTAGTATTAGTATTAGTATTAGTATTAGTATTAGTATTAGTATTAGTATTAGTATTAGTATTAGTATTAGTATTAGTATTAGTATTAGTATTAGTATTAGTATTAGTATTAGTATTAGTATTAGTATTAGTATTAGTATTAGTATTAGTATTAGTATTAGTATTAGTATTAGTATTAGTATTAGTATTAGTATTAGTATTAGTATTAGTATTAGTATTAGTATTAGTATTAGTATTAGTATTAGTATTAGTATTAGTATTAGTATTAGTATTAGTATTAGTATTAGTATTAGTATTAGTATTAGTATTAGTATTAGTATTAGTATTAGTATTAGTATTAGTATTAGTATTAGTATTAGTATTAGTATTAGTATTAGTATTAGTATTAGTATTAGTATTAGTATTAGTATTAGTATTAGTATTAGTATTAGTATTAGTATTAGTATTAGTATTAGTATTAGTATTAGTATTAGTATTAGTATTAGTATTAGTATTAGTATTAGTATTAGTATTAGTATTAGTATTAGTATTAGTATTAGTATTAGTATTAGTATTAGTATTAGTTTTAGTATTAGTATTAGTATTAGTATTAGTATTAGTATTAGTATTAGTATTAGTATTAGTGTTAGTATTAGTATTAGTATTAGTATTATTGGTATTAGTTTGAGTATTAAATAGTATCAGTATAAAAATCTGCGTTAGCATCAGTATTATTGTTATATTTAATATTAGTGTTAGTATCAGTATTAGTTGCAGTATTGGTATCAGTATTAGTTCTCATCTATTAGCATTACTATTGGTTTCTACGCTGTTAATAACTATTAACAATTCTTATAATATGTGATTATCATACAAATACTTACACGTTATTGGAACTAGAGCAATTAATAATTTCATTTGTATTATATAGGTATTGAATATAATACTGACCCAGTACATATATAAATACTGGTGTTAAAAATGATAATAGTACCGGTACTAATAAAGATATTATTACTAATAATATACTATTTAAAACTAATACTAAATTTGATAATAATATTCTATGATATTTATACTAATGCTGACTCTATTGATATTACAATTAGAGCCAGCATTAGTATTATTATGGTAGATTATCATTATTAAAATTAATATTAGCTTTAAATAGTATAAGTATCAGCAATATTATTAGTATTAACATCTTCATTAGTGCCAGTACTATTATCATTATAAAAAACAGTATTTATAAATGTACTGGGTCAGTGTTAGTGCCAGGATTTATAAAAATTTTAACCAGAGATTTTATTTATTCTATTTTCCTTAATTAAATTTTCTATTACTTTCTATTTCAAGCATCTTAAGACCACCATTAACTTAATTAAATTTTTTTACAAGTATAATTTTTATCGACTATTAAATTTTAAAATATTTTTATAAAATGCAATTTTACTTAATTGCAACATTGAACTTTTCATCTTAATTTTCCTTTAGAAATTTTATAGAGAGCATTCTAGATATAAAGTCACTTCGTCCTGATGCAACCTTTTGAATTTGTCCTTAACATTTTGCTACTTTCTTGCCAATTTCTTGGAATACCTACAATGTTTTACAAAAATTTATTTTCTTTATTTACTTTTTAAATAAACTTAAATTATTCATGCATTCTTGTTGGTTTCCCTTTTCTTGATATCTCTGTTAGAGTATGTGTTTAACAGCATTTCTTAAATTGCATTGTTTTTAGGTGTGAGTGAGAATGTTTCTAGAACTTAAGTGTGTGTGTGTGTATATGTTTGAATATCAGTTTAACTCAAGCGTGTGGGAATATTTGTTTAGCTGGGAATATTTGTTTAGCTTAAGCGTGTGTGTATAGGAATATTGGTATATCTTAACTATGTGTGTATGTGTGGCAATCCTTGCATAATGCATTATTCATTTTGTTAACTTAATTGAGCAAATGTTATTGGATTTTTTTATTCAAGCCATAGCTTTATATACATATATTTTTGTATTTACCCTGTAGGGGAGAAATAGTGAATCGTTGCTTGAAAGTTTCTTTTGTGCGTGATATATTTTTTAAATGAGATATTCTTAGAACAACATATGCGGTATTTTACAGATTCTAGCAATATGTTAAATTTAGTAGTAGCTATTTGTATATCTCAATATTTTTTTAGGAAATTATTGGGTAAGTTACTTGAAGATGTTTGCACCTCTAGACGATCATATGTTTCTATCTTTGGAGAATAGCCCTACTCGTCTAAATAAATTAATGTTAGATTTAAAGGCCAGAAAACGGATTTGAAATCTTTTTTCATTTTACTTGTTATACTTTTTCCAAAAACTATTAAGATGAAATTTTCATTTAATTACTCAATTATCTTTATCACACCTTCACTTTAACACTTTTGTTCAAAAATTTTATTCGGATGAATGATGAAACGTTTAGGGAATTGTTACACCTAGTGTCACCATATATTGAGAAATTTCGGAAGAAATACGCTTAGCTGTGACACTTCGATTTCTTGCTTCTGGTGATAGCTATAATAGTCTTTCGGTCTTCTTCCGTATTGCTCCTAACACCATATCACTTTTCGTACCAAGTGTTTGTAATGCAATTTATAAAGCATTGAAAGGTGCATACTTAAAGGTATGAGAATTCTAAACATGAACATATTTTTTAGTTGTACTACTTGTTTGCTTTTATATATATTTTAGGTACCATCCACCCAAGAAGAATGGAATGAAGTAGCGTTTAAATTTACCAACATGTGGAATTTTCCGAATTGCATAGGGACGGTTGACGGGAAACATGTACAAAAGGTAGCACCACCGAACTCTGGAAGCACATTCTACAACTATAAAGGTACACACAGTATAGTGTTAATGGCAGTTGTTGATGCCGAATACAACTTTTTATATGTTGATATTGGTTGTAATGGTCGTGTATCAGATGGTGGAGTTTTCGGAAACTGTTCTTTTCAGCGTGCTCTGGATAATAATGATCAAAATTTACCACTACCGAAACCTTTGCCAGGTCGACAAGCAAAGGTTCCATTTGTTTTGGTTGCAGATGATGCTTTTCGCATGCAGAAACATTTGCTGAAACCATACCCTGGTAAAAGTCTATCTGCAGGACAGAGAATTTAATTATAGGCTATCCAGAGCACGACGTATTGTAGAAAATGCATTTGGTATTATGACGAAGCGCTTCCAAATATTTTCACGTCCTTCCAAGCTAAACGCACAAAAAACAACCTCTATAACTTTAGCCTGCTGTGCACTGCACAATTTTTTGTTAAAGAAAAAGTTAAATTATACAACGTCGTTGCTTACTGATCGCTTTGATGATAACGGTGCTTTAATTCCAGGCACATGGAGAAATGACTTTCCCTTAGCTGCTGTGAATCGGACAGAAAATGCTCCAAGTTCTTATGTAAGCAGTGAAGCAAAGGTTGTTCGGGAAGAGATGGAAAAGTATTTAATGTCTCCAGCTGGAGAATTGCCCTGGCAATATAAATTTATATAAATAATGATATGGATACATAATAAAATAAAATTTAAACTTTAAATTTCATATCACAAATTCATTTTATTTAATTGCAAATTTGCATACAAATTGCACTCATAAAAAGCTATAAGTTTTAGTTTTTAAAGAATACAGACTAGAAACTTTTATAGAAAATTTTTTATAAAATTTTATATAATAAAATTTGATATAATTAATATAATAAACATTCAAGTTTTTGTGAGGAATATAGGTACTTCAGTATCACAAAAATAAAAAAAAAAATAAAAACAATAACAAAACAAACACTTTAATAATATAAATAAAAACAAGTAAGAGTGTTATATTCGGCTGTGCCGAATCTTATATACCCACCATCAAGTTGTGTTAAATTTAGAAACATATCTCATATATCTACAAGGGTGCAGCTAATTCAAAATCTGCACCAAATCTGGAAAAATCGCTAAGCTATTTGGTATTGTTGGTAAAACCTTTGGACTAAATTAGGTTTCCGTAGCTTTATAGTTCAACATTCAAAAATATTTTAGTGGTTTCCCCAGTATTTACTTTGATCAAAATTCGGTCTCATAACCAGGTATAGTTTTACATTAATAAGTTGTTAAATACTTTTCGTTGTGATTAATATGTAGTTAGGCTAAACACGTTAATAGTAATACGACAGGTCCATATATTTCGTTATGAGTTCCTAATGCATTCATCATATATAAAGTCTGGGCTGAACATTGATTGATGCCTATATAATTTCATAGGTGCAATCTTAATATAATGAATGTACCTCCAAATCTTTTTGATTGTAGATATAAAAAGGGGATGTTATATATATAAGAATTATAGCCAAATGTTGACCGATTATAACAAAATTTTACACACTGGCTGGTATATATAGAGAGCTTATTCTTGCAAAATTTAGTGACCATAGCTATCATAGTTTCTAATTTAATAGCTTTTAACTGGCCTTTGCTAAAATTTTTGGTTTCCGTGAGTGTTTTTCACATGAAAGCTAAAGTCAAATATGTACTGATTCCTATAAAATTTGATAAACTGATCAAAAATTGCATAAAACTAAAAAATTGCATAAAACCCTATTTTTAATTTAATCGTCATAGCTATTACAATTGTATTCAATTTATCAGCATTAATGTGTTTCCCGTGGCGGGGTTATATGGGAGCTCTAACTAAATTTGAACTGATTTTGTCCATTTTCAACACACATCTTTTTCAAGATATCCAAAATACTTTTGGATATCTCTCTTTTCGTTAAGGCGCTATCGTGCTTTTATCTGACGGACAGACGGACATAAACAACCTTTTCTTTATGTATTTTTGTGTTTCCATAAGTTTTTTATATGGGAGCTATGGTCAAATGATGACGAAATTTTGCACACTGGCTGGCATTGACATAAGACTTCCTTGTGCTTAATTTAGTCTTACTAGCTCTTGTAGTTAAGGAGCTATCACGATTTTATCTGACGGACATAAATCCCCTTTTCTTTTTGAATTTTTGTGTTTTCGTAAGTTTTTTATATGGAAGCTAGGTCAAATAGTGACCGATTGTGACAAAATTTTGCACACTGGCTGGCATTGATATAAGACTTTCTTGTGCTAAATTTAGTGGTTATATCTGTTATACTTTTAGATTTATTGGCATTTAAGTGTATTTTGGGTGAAATTTAGCCTGTTTGCGTAAGTTTTTTGTATGGGAGCCATGGCTAAATGTGAACCGATTTCGATGAAATTTTATATGCTGCCTAATGCTTATCTAAAACTTCTAGATACCAAATTTTGTCATCATAACTGTCATAATTTGTCATTTATTAGCAAATAAGCGATTAGCCTAGACGAGGTTATACGGGAGCTATGGCCAAATGCTAACCGATTTTGCCCAATTTCAATACCAAAATTTTCTCATAGATAAAGAATGTTTTTGCTAAGTTTCAGTTAGGTAGCTCTTTTCGTTTAGACGTTATCGTGATTTCAACAGACAGACAGACGGACAGACAGACGGACATAGCTCAATCGTCTTAGAATTTCATAAGGATTCAGGATATATATCGTTTTTGATTTTTGAACCAATATTAAGGAAATTACAAACGGAATGACAATCTCAATATACCCCCCATTCTTTTTGATGGTGGGTATAAAAACAACGAATCATATTAATCCATGAAGACTTCATTTTCTTCTTCTGCTTCCATTGCGGCTTTAACAAGCTCCAAGTGCAATTTGTGAGCAATCTTTTTGTTTTTCTTGGCAATTTCTCGCATTTGTGATGCCAAATACATCCCAATCGCATGCCAATTGACTTCTTCAGCGTCTAAATACTTCAATGCACGCTGAAACATGTCTGTTTTGTCTAGCGTGACTATCTCAGGAATGGAAGTATTTGCTGTCTTAGGGAGAGTAGAATCTTGTGACGTACTACACTCTAACTGAGGTTCTTCTATATCTAATGTTGACACTGTACATGAGCTTTTTGATGTCGAATGGTGATTATAAAATTGCATTGCTGTCCAATGCGGCCAATGTGGCTTAATGTTTTCCAACTCCCTGGCCAGATTTTGCCTTAAGTTTTTTTTTCACATTTTGAATTGCCGTTTTGACATTGGACCATTTGGCTCCCGTTTGTACCGATCCTTGTAGTCGGAGGAAGAATATTCCCAAATACATGGATGCTGTTCTACAGCTTCTATCAACTCCTGAATACTACTGTGTGCCCATGACGAAACTACACTTGGTTTTTTTCTTTTTTTCGGCAAGGGTGTTTGTGGTTGCTGGTCGACGGTAAAGCACACAAGTTCACCAGAATCACTCAATTCAATATCGTCATCGAATTCCATATCAAAGCTGCAATTAAAATATACATAATTATTGCACGTTCAACAATAAAAATTCTTACTTACGAAAAGAAATGTTGACCGTAGAATCACACAAATAAATTTGATTACAAAAAAAATAAACAATAAATATTGACGCATTTTTGACATTTCTATTGACGAATGGTTACCTATCAACCGTTCACACGATTGCCACACCAGAGTTGCATTTGATTGTCGCAAATCAGTACAATTTTGTTCTTGATTGCCGTATGGGACAATAAATTGTGAAATCACACGATTGGCATATGAAATATACCAATAATTGGTGCTTTGCGACAATCGTGTGATCCTACCTTAAGAAGTAATATGAAAAAGATTTCCTGAACAAAAACTCACAAGTTTTAACCAGCCAAGGGCAAACAATTCATTTGCTATAACTAGTTATAAGCGAATAAGTTCTGGATACAAACTTACAAGACACACAACAATAGTAAAGAGCATAAAAATACTTTAACGCTCTAGGGGCCAAAGCGCCGCATTCGATCTCGGTTGAAATATAAAATATTTCAGAAACGTTTATATAGCATATTTTTAGGATAATCTAAATAATATATAACATATAAGACTCACTGCAGTGTAGCTTATTTATCAACGTTTCCTGGTCACAAAAAAATTTTATTAAAAATATTTTGACAAACTAAAGTATGAAACACAATTGGAACGAACGACCAATTTTTCGGAACGAATATTCGTCGTTAGAAATAGAACATATGGCTTTATATGAGTGTGCCCACAATTGATGAGTACGACGAAATTTGTCGTGCGTATCGAAAAGTGCGATAGGTTTACTTATATTTCATATGCAGACCAACGACGACTAAACTGGTTTAGAGTGGCTGTATTTCTATTTCTGTTGTAAAATATTAGAAATTATATGTGTTCTTGTTAAATATGGTCACCTTATAAAATGTAAACAAAAAAATATGCATTTCAAATAAAATTATTTAAATGTAATAATCTCGTGATAATAATAAAAGAATAAAATAAAAATGCATATCCGAAAGTGTCAGTAATTTGAGCAAACAAAAAATCAACAAAAATGACGGCAACAACGTTTAATCGCGCCAAATGTGTTTAATGGACGAATTTACAAGACGAATTTTTAAAGCCGAATTCGTCGTGCTGGACGAAATTAGTCATTCGTCCCAATTGTTTTTCTACCTTAATGGATATGTTTAGATATCTGTTTACTATTATTAATCTTTTTGCAAAAATTAATTATTTTGAAAATCCATAAGGAATGTTACACAATATTTGCTTTAAAATGCATTAGGTTACACTTTTTACTCTCTTTTATTTTGTTCCATTAGCCAATCTTTAGATCACAAGAAATTTAAGGGTCACTCTAAACTCATCTAGAATTGTTAGTGCTAAAAGGGCCAATTTCGACATTGGCCCTTTTATCACTAACAATTTTTTTATACCCAACATCAAACAGAATGGGGGGTATATTGAGATTGTCATTTATTTTGTAATTTCCTTAATATTGGCTCAAAAATCAAAAACGATATATATTCTGAATCCTTATGAAATTTTAAGACGATTGAGCGATGTCCGTCTGTCTGTCTGTTGAAATCACGATAACGCCCAAACGAAAAGAGCTAACTCACTGAACCTTAGTAGAAACATTCCTCATCTATGAGAAAATTTTGGTATTGAAATTGAGCAAAATCGGTTAATATTTGACCATAGCTCCCGTATAACCTCGTCTAGACTAATCGCTTATTTGCTAATAAATGACAAATTATAACAGCCATGATGACAAAATTTGGTATCTAGAAGTTTTACAGAAGCACTAACCACAATATAAAATTTCGTCGGAATCGATTCACATCTAACCATAGCTCCCATATAAAAAACTTACGGAAACAGCCTAAATTCCACCTGAAATTCACTTAAATGCCAATAAATGATAAACTCTAATATCTAGCTTTGGCCAATAAATTTAGCACAAGGAAATCTCATGTGAATGCCAACCAGTGTGTTTTGTTACAATCGGTCACCATTTGACCTAGCTCCCATATAAAAAACTTACGAAAACACAAAAATTCAAAAAGAAAAGGGGATTTATGTCCGTCTGACCGTCAGATAAAATCGTGATAGCTCCTTAACTACATAAGCTACTAAGACTAAATTAGGCACAAGAAAGTCTTATGTCAATGCCAGCCAGTGTGCATTTTGTCACAATCGGTCAACATATGACCATAGCTCCCATATAAAAAACTTATGGAAACAAAAAAATACATAAAGAAAAGGTTGTTTATGTCCGTCTTTCCGTCAGATAAAAGCACGATAGCGCCTTAACGAAAAGAGCTAGAGGGACAAAATTTTTCAAAGGTATTTTGGATATCTTGAAAAAGATGTGTGTTGAAAATGGACAAAATCGGTTCAAATTTAGTTAGAGCTCCCATATAACCCCGCCCCGGGAAACACATTAATGCTGATAAATTGAATACAATTGTAATAGCTATGACGATTAAATTTAAAATAGGGAAGTTTTATGCAATTTTTGATCAGTTTATCAAATTTTATAGGAATCAGTCCATATTTGACTTTAGCTTTCTTGTGAAAAACACTCACGGAAACCAAAAATTTTAGCAAAGGCCAGTTAAAAGCTATTAAAATAGAAACTATGATAGCTATGGCCACTTAAGTTTGCAAGAATAAGCTCTACAAATATACCAGCCAGTGTGTAAAATTTTGTTACAATCGGTCAACATTTGGCTATAATTCTTATATATATAACATCCTCTTTTTATATCTACAATCAAAAAGATTTGGAGATACGTTCATTATATTAAGATTGCCCCTATGATATTATATAGACATCAATCAATGTTCAGCCCAGACTTTATATATGATGAATGCATTAGGAACTCATAACGAAATATATGGACCTGCCGTATTACTATTAACGTGTTTAGCCTAACTACATATTAACGAAAAGTATTTAACATCTTATTAATGTAAAACTATACCCGGTTATGAGACCGAATTTTGATCAAAGTAAATACTGGGGAAACCACTAAAATATTTTTAAATGTTGAACTATAGAGCTACGGCAACCGAATTTAGTCCAAAGATTTTACCAACTATACCAATTAGCTTAGCGATTTTTTCAGTTTTGGTCCAGATTTTGAATTAGCTGCACCCTGTTTCTGAATTTATTTAACACAACTTGATGGTGGGTATATAAGATTCGGCACAGCCGAATATAAAACTCTTACTTGTTATATCTACAATCAAAAAGATTTGGAGGTACATTGGGTATATTAAGATTGCATCTACGAAATAAGATAACTATCAATCAATGTTAGGTCCAGACTTTATATACGGTAGATGCATTAGGAACTGCTAACAAAATATATGAAATATATAAATATATGAAAATATATGAAATATGTGCTATCAACATGTTTATGGCGCAACGCAACAGCTTATTAATGTAAAACTATACTCGGTTATAGAACAGCATTTTGTCCAAGGTAAATACTTGGGAAACCACTTAGATACTTTTAAATGTTGAACTATAGTAACTATACCATTGCAACCGAATTTAGTCCCAATATATTACCAACAATACCACATTTGGTCAACATTTTGAATTAGCTGCACTCTCGTACAACTTGATGGTGGGTATACAAGATTCGGCACAGCCGAATATAACAGTCTTACTTGTTTATTATACCCTTCACCACCATAGGTGGAGAGGGTATTATAAGTTTGTGCTGATGTATGTAACGCATAGAAATATTTGTTTTAGACCCACCTTTTCGTATACCAATAGGCTTAGAATCACTTTCTGAGTCGATTTAGCGATATCCGTCCGTCCGTCCGTCTGGCTGGCATGTAAACCTTGTAATCAAACTACTGGTCGTAATTCTAAAGATAATTTGATGAAATTTGGCACAGATCATTTTTTTGACAATGGGACCATGGCTATTGAAATTGGTCAAAATTGGTCCATTATTTATGGTACCTTCCATAGGTCCCACTTCCCGGAATTGATATTGGCCACAAATATCAATATTTTTTCATGAAATTAAAAAAAATACTGCTTATGTGAACTAAAATCACTGTACCAAATTTCGTTGAAATCGGTCCACATTTGATCATAGCTCCCATACAAACTCTTCTTTAAAAACGCACTAAATGAGACAAAGTTGACTAAAACGCTCGTTAATCTAAAGATAATGAGAATTTTGAGTTTATTTTTTGCATACATCAGTTTTGTGATAACTGTAATCAATTTGCAGGAAAAATAACACTTTTGACCTTTGTGGTGAAGGGTATCGTATGGTCGGGCTTGACCGTCTATAGCACTTTCTTACTTGTTTTTAAATAAAATCTAAAAGCTAAATGAGCCAATGTTCACAATTTATTTTATTTTTTTAAGCAATTTTATACAATGTCTTATTAGATGCTTCATTTCTAATTTTCTCAAAACAGATTTTTTTGACATTGGCCTGTTTAGCACCAAGCCACAGATATATTGTCAGCTGCTACTAGTACAAACGCAAATTTTCGTATGTATTAGAGCCTTTTACTGGTTTAAACCCAAACTCAATAGACTTCAACTTTAGCAGACATGAGTTTTGTGAATAAAATATTTCATTCATGGATAAACAAAAACCAACAAAAAAAGAATTGACATGTTTTCAAGTGTTTTCACATAAAAAGAGATATAGAATTTATAACCAAATAGCGAAAACAACAGCTTGACACATGTCAGCGACAGTGAAATTTATATTTAGAACATTTTTTGTAACAACAGAAACGAAAGTTAAAAATATTAAATTTCAAAGCATCTTTTCACACCGCAAACATTTTTTTTTTTTTTTTGGACTATGACTAGACCATGGAGTTGAGTTTTTTGGTAGATAGAGTAAATTATTCTTATAAATTAATAACTTCTTAGTTAATTTACTTATAGCTTTTAGTGACAATAAAAACTCGTTTCTTTAATTAAACATAAAAATAAAGTTTAAAATTTTTGTTTAATAAGACATTTGGCAAAACAGCCGATGATATTTTAAAAATTTACTTTAATTGCATGTAAATGGGACTCAAAGTGACATCATGCACTTAGGCTGTTTTATTTGTTTTAGTACATATATGTATGAAAATCATTATACAATTGTGTATATCAATATACGTAATTTTTTGATTTTACTTTGCTATTAATTAATAAAACAAGTAAGAGTGTTATATTCGGCTATGCCGAATCTTATATACCCACAATCAAGTTGTGTTAAATTCAGAAACAGGTTGCAGCTAATTCAAAATCTGGACCAAAACTGAAAAAAATCGCTAAGCTAATGCCGCAGCTTTATAGTTCAACATTTAAAAATATTTTAGTATTACTTTGATTTTTTTATTTTAGTATTTACTTTGATCAAAATTCGGTCTCATAACCGGGTATAGTTTTACATTAATAAGTTGTTAAATACTCTTCGTTGTGCTTAATATGTAGTTAGGCTAAACGCGTTAATAGTAATACGGCAGGTCCATATATTTCGTTAGGAGTTCCTAATGCATTTATCATATATAAAGTCTGGGCTGAACATTGATTGATGCCTATCTAATTTCATAGGTGTAATCTTAATATAATGAATGTACCTCCAAATCTTTTTGATTGTAGATATAAAAAGGGGATGTTATATATATAAGAACTATAGCCAAATGTTGACCGATTGTAACAGAATTTTACAGACTGGCTGGTATATATATAGAGTTTATTCTTGCAATTTAGTGGCCATAGCTATCATAGTTTCTAATTTAATAGCTTTTAACTGGCCTTTGCTAAAATTTTTGGTTTCCGTGAGTGTTTTTCACATGAAAGCTAAAGTCAAATATGGACTGATTCCTATAAAATTTGATAAAACTTTCCTATTTTAAATTTAATCGTCATAGCTATTACAAATGTATTCAATTTATCAGCATTAATGTGTTTCCTGGGGCGGGGATATATGGGAGCTCTAACTAAATTTGAACCGATTTTGTCCATTTTCAACATACGCCAAAATACTTTTGTAAAATCTAGCTCTTTTCGTCAAGGCGCTATCGTGCTTTTATCTGACGGACAGACGGACATAAACAATCTTTTCTTTATGTATTTTTGTGTTTCCATAAGTTTTTTATATGGAAGCTATGGTCAAATGGTGACCGATTGTGACAAAATTTTGCACACTGGCTCGCATTGACATAAGACTTTCTTGTGCTTAATTTAGTCTTACTAGCTCTTGTAATTAACGAGCTATCACGAGTTTATCTGACATACAGACGGACATAAATCCCCTTTTCTTTTTGAATTTCTGTGTTTTTGTAAGTTTTTTATATGGGAGCTAGGTCAAATGGTGACCGATTGCGACAAAATTGCACACTGGCTGGCATTGATATAAGATTTTCTTGTGCCAAATTTGGTGGTTATATTTGTTATACTTTTAGATTTGTTAGCATTTACGTGTATTTAAGGTAAAATTTAGGCTGTTTTCGTTTTTTTTTTTGTATGAGAGCTATGGCTAAATGTGAACCGATTTGGATGAAATTTTACACGCTGCCTAGTACTAATGTAAAACTTCTATATACCAAATTTTATATATTTGTAATTTGTCATTTACTAACAAATAAGCGATTAGCCTAGACGAGGTTATACAGGAGCTATGGTCAAATGTGAACCGATTTTTGCCCAATTTCAATACCAAAATTTTCTCAGAGATGAGGAATATTTTTACTAAGTTTCAGTGAGCTAGCTCCTTTTGTTTAGGCGTTATCATGATTTCAGCAGACAGACGGACAGACAGACGGACATCGCTCAATCTTCTTAGAATTTCATAAGGATTCAGAATATATATCGTTTTTGGTTTTTGAGCCAATATTAAGGAAATTACAAACGGAATGACAATCTCAATATACCCCCCATTCTTTTTGATGGTGGGTATAAAAATAGTTTAGTTTATTTGGTAATCCCAATATGATTAACAAAAATAGTGTATGCTTTTTATACACTATTTTTCTTTTATGTTATATTTTGAGAAACAAGTAACTAAAACACCGCACAGGGTGCTTTAGTAGTTTAGTGAGAAGTGTGCTACTTCTACGGAATTTGTGGCTTCGATTCCGCACCAGAGAACATGGTCTGTTACACAACACCTGACATATGATCTTCTTCAATCGGTTCAAAAAAATTAGAATATAAATTAGCTTTGTATTGTAATTCAAATAAATAAAACACCGCACAGTGGTGCAAATGAGGTTTTTTGGTATTAAACTAGCAATTTCTTAACTATCCAGTAATTAAGATTTTAAAGAAAATTTTAACATCAATCGAAGAGAAGTTTGGCTTTTATAGCAACGTTTAGGGACGTATCTATCGGTAGCACAGTGGGCTCTACCTAGGGTTTGCAGTTCGGTTTTAACCGAAACCGAAACCTCGGTTTTTTATGCCTCAAAACCGCAACCGAAAACCGTAGAAAAAACCGCGGTCTTAGCTATTTTTTATAATTATACCCACCATCTAAAAGAATGGGGGGTATATTGAGATTGTCATTCCGTTTGTAATTTCCTTAATATTGGCTCAAAAACCAAAAACGATATATATTCTGAATCCTTCTAAGACGATTGAGCGATGTCCGTCTGTCTGTCTGTCAGTCTGTTGAAATCACGATAATGCCTAAGCGAAAGAAGCTAGATCACTGAAACTTAGTAAAAATATTCTTCATCTGTGACAAAATTGGGTATTGAAATTGGGCAAAATCGGTTCACATTTAAACATTGATCCCGTATAACCTCGTCTAGGCTAATCGATTATTTGTTAATAAATGACAAAGTATAGCAGTTATGATGATAAAATTTGGTATATAAAAGTTTTACATAAGCCCTAGGCAGTGTATAAAATTTCATCATCATCGGTTCACATTTAGCTATAGCTCCCATACAAAAAACTTACGAAAACAGCCTAAATTTCACCTAAAATACACTTAAATGCCAATAAATCTAAAAGTATAAAAGATATAACCACTAAATTTGAAAGTCTTATATCAATGCCAGTCAGTGTGTCACTGATATTTTTTATTCAAAATTTCTTATAAATCCAGATGTGGATGAACTTCAAACCGACGAAAGCGAAGACAACTTTGAAGATGGCAACTTTGAAGATGGCAAACTTTGAATCATTTAAAACCGATCATTTTAAAATTTGAAGAAAAACTATTCGGTATTTCAATAATTCGTTAGTTCGTAATAATATTTTACAAACAAGCGTTAAAAGCCACCATAATCGTGAATTAAGTTTACTCTTAGATTTCAGCTTCTAAAAGAAAGTATTCATGAAAGCTTAGAAAAGCTGTCGACCTTAGATTTGCTTCTATCGACTTTGAAATTGTAAATTCTTTTAAAGATTCATTGCTGTTCATAAAAATGACTGTTAAAGCAATTTGTCGTTCCGATATAAATATTATACAAGCTAAAGGGCCTCTGCAGTTTCTCTAAATGAAACAAGACTTATTTAAGAAATCCCTCATATTTAGAAAACGTGAATTAATTTCCTGAATTTTTGTATTAAATAATAAATATGAGCTTTAATAAATATACATTTACTTTGTTTTAATAAAATTATCTAAATTTTACTACAAATTTTTAATCAAAATAGATTTATTTAAAAAACCGAAAACCGAACCGAAACCGGTTGGTTTTTAGTGTTTTAAAACCGATACCGAGGTTTCTCATTTTTACGGTTTTTTGCAAACTCTAGCTCTACCCACCTCGGGTATGTAAAATCTTTGAGTCCGTATAACTTTTGCAATTTTTTTTCCGATACGAAAGATTTTTACATTTTCGAAAACTTCCCAATTGTACTACACTACCTCTTATAGTTTAAGAGACATTTGACTTCAAAAATTGTGTTTGCGTTTTCTGGCATGATTTCTGCTTTTTTTTTGGCTTATAAATCTTTTTGGCGAAGATGGAAAAATGTTTTAAAAATATCGAAAAATGTCTGAAAAATTGCATTTTTTTCCAAAAAAAGGTAAGATTTTTAGGTCAGGTAACTGACCTAAAGTAGGATGAACTATAGTAGGACTTACTGTTAGTATAGTAGGGATCTTCAACTAAACTAGAGTAGTATCTACGAATACATTGGAGACCTCAACTAGACTATAGTAGGTTTTACGATTGCAACTGTACCTTCAACTAATCTATAACAGGAGCTACGATTACATTAGGACCTTTAAATAAACAATAGTAGAAATTACGAATACATTGGATACCACAACAGGTCTATCGTAGACTAGGCTATTTATATCTGAAATAACATTGACTACATATGGACTATATACACACAATGGACTATGGATTATCGCTTAGAAGTGACAATGTTAAAATACACGATTATTTCATAAATTGAAAATTAACTATATTCAAACCTTCGATTATTGCTTTAAATTAACTATAGTAGAACCATCAATTATTGCCTAAGATGGACCATAGAACGGTAGATAATTGATTTAAGTGGTCTTCATTTGAATCCTTGGTTATTGCATAAAATGGAATATATCATTAAGCAGTAAATACTTTCAAGCCAAAGTTGGCCATTATTTGCGTGGCAGGGGAATAACAACAATTTACGTTAAACAAGAAAACTTTTTCTTAAATCGTAATAAAAAAAAAAACACAAAGAAAAATGCATACTAAACTTACAAAACATACAAGTAGTATCTTAGCTCTCCAACGTAAATTTTATTTGAAATTAGCCATTTTATTTTACTCGAGCGATTAATCGATTTTATTTTGCCGATTAATCGAGCAAACATAACTCGAGTAAACACCCTAGCGACAGCTCATAAAGAATGGGACCTACTACACAAAACAAGAGGTAGGGACGACCTACGCGTGATTTAAAGATTGACTAATGCATTAAACACATAGACAACAGCAGGCTACACGAACACCGACTACAAAAGTCGTTGGCTACAATCGTCGCCCCGTAGTCAACTACTTAATTATTTTGGGGACGGCAGCTACATTTAAGATGGCTACATTTCGAAACTCCTGTTTATGAGTGGTGCCAATATCGCGTTTATAAGATGGACAAAATAACAATTTAAATTTTGATAAAAACGACATAAATTCATTTTATTAATTAACCTCCGAAATCAACGGTTTTCCTGTACCTGATGGTATGTCTATATCAAAAAAAATGTATAGAAAGATTTTGGTGTGATCTCTAATAGTTTAAGAGTTTTGGGCTTTTTAAATTTCAAGAATAATACGGTATAACTTTAGAAGTTTATATCCGATATTAACTTTTTTGGTATCAAACAAAAGCTATTGAAAATATCTTTTATATTCTTATATATTCTATATAATATTCTTTATAATGGATAAGGAGCTAATATACTATAAACTTATTTCTGCAACCGACTTTTTTTTTATAAAAATTCGTATATCTTAAAACAATATAGATATAAGTATGCTCTTTTATATCTTATATTCTTAAACGAGCAATAATTGTATATATATATATATATATATATATATATATATATATATATATATATATATATATATATATATATATATATATATATATATATATATATATATATATATCGAAAACGGCTCTAACGATTTTGATAAAATTTGGACTTTTTTGATGTGTAGGTCAAAGAAGAAGAAGGGACTTTTGGAACCTTTGCCTCTAAGAGGGTAAAAATGGGTAAAAAGGGGAAAATTCGAAAACGCTATATCTCCTTAAGTAATAGGTATAGAAGCAAAATTTAAATTACGTTTTAAACAGCTATGAAAATATACGCACAGATGTTTGGTACTTTTTTGAAACTATGTCTGATAGGGGGTAAAAAAGGGGGAAACAAGTTTTTTTTTTGGTACCTTTTTAACCCACTCTTATATTTTAAACAAAAGAATATAGAAAGAAACTTTGTACTGCAATCAATTGATGTGAAAGATACTTTAAACACGTCTTTGGTGCTTTTTTGATTTTGGGGCCAAAATGGGTAAAAAAAAGGAATAAAATGATAACTTAACATCTCGAAAAGTAATATGAATAGGAACCTTATGTTACTGCGTTTTATTAAAATGTACCGAATTCAATTGGTACCAAAGAAGTACGAAATATGCATATGGAACTTTTTGAAATTAGGGATAAAAAAGGGGAAAAAAATTAGTAATGTTATACCTTTTAAACAAATGAATGTTTGTCTATATATATGTTCTTTATAGAATAGTAAACTGTGCAGTTGATCATGTTATGCTCTTTAGCGAAGATGTTGCGGATAAGCCGGCGATCATGCTACAAAGTTGTTGCACATGAGCCGACGAAGGTTTCTTAGTTGGTATGAAGAAATTTCGGCAGGTTGCGCCACTGAAATTTACTCAAAGTCAATTTAATCGTAAGCTGCACATTTAATCATGCTATAATCTTCAGCAAAGTTGTTGCGGATAAGCCGACGAAGGTTTATGAATTGGCATGAACAACGTCCGACAGGTGGCGCCACAGAAAATTACTCAAAGTGCATTAAATCGTAAACTGTGCATTTAATCATGTTATAATCATAAGCAAAGTTGTTACGCATAAGCAGACGAAGGTTTCTTAGTTGGTATGAACAACTTCAGGTGGCGTTTGATTAGACTATAATCTTTAGCAAAGTTGTTGCGCATGAGTCAACGGAGGTTTTTGTTGATATGACCAATTTCCAAAATTAATAAAATGAGTTAAACTGTACACTATGCAAACTATGTGTTAGTCGGACAAAATAAATAAAATAATTCAAAATTAACTTTATAAAATAAAATGTATAAAAAACTTTAAAATTTGCCTCAAAATGCTAATCATAAAGCTCCGAGCAAGGCTCAGTCAACCAGGTACTAATGAATTTTATAAAGGATAACATGAACTACTTAGCTCTAGCACACGTAGCGTGTGAGTTAGACAGTTTAAAAAATAACTTTTTAAAATTTTACTTCTATTGAGTTAGAGTTATATAAATATACATTTTTACATAATATTTTATTAGATATTATTATATACATTAAATATATAAATATTTTATAAGTATGTAAATTGTTTTCATAAATTCTCCCCATTGTATTTGTGTTAAATAAATTCAAGTGGTTTACATCGCTCATTTATTTCAATATTATATGGTGCTGACAGGACTAAATCTTTTATTGTTGCCAACAAAAATAGAAAATAGTTTAATTTTGGCTACAGCTACAACGGTGGTCGGTAGTCGTGTAGCCGTGTCGACTCTAAAAAATTTATTTCTATTTGAATGCAAGTATTCTAATTTTGACAGGTTGTAGCCCGTAGCCTGTTGTTGTCTATGTGTTTAATGCATAACACGTCATAAGAAGTGTCACTTTCAAATGAGACCAGCACAAACACGCTCAGTGATGGTACACCAAAGATGCACGTATTTAAATCTTTAAAATGGGTGTCCTGAACAAAATCCTTAGGTCCCTTTCTATAATGGATCCATGATAATACACTATTGTTTTGTTGAGAGTACGAAATAATCTGCTTTGTATAATTCCATTTACTTTACTATCCTCCTACTTTCAAGGACTTCAAGCTTTAATAAAATTATTCATTACTTAGTCGCTAATTAAATTTTGCCCTTCCTGCTTAAGTTAAAAGTCTTTTTAAGGACTTTATGTCTGTAAGTCTTTACATTTCATAATTTTATGATTTTACTGTATCTTTCCCAGTAAGCATTTAGAAGATTATTTTTTGAAAAATCATCTAAATGAGTCTTTTTTAACTAGTTTGGAAGACCAAAAAGCGATTTGTCGTCTGGGCGATTTAAAAAACTAGTCAAAGTTGATTCGGGCGTATGCTTTAAAACTTACTATTTAAAAATACAATAACAAAAAGCATATTCATTAAAAATCAAACATTTAAGGGATTGAAATTCGATAGTTTTTAATGCTATTTTGGAAACAGATTTTGCACAGTTAGATGATAAAAAGGTTACTCCTATGGTGTTGGTTTTGAAATACTTTTTAACGCGCATGGATAATGGGTACTGTAGCTAAGTGGGTTAGCACGCCGACTACTAAACATAAGATATCATTTTTAGCCTGAGTTCGATCCCAGTTCGCGGCCGTCGCACATTGGGGTTTTTCATACCGAAAATGGGAATTAATTAAAAAATTTAATTCGTGAGTACCGAATATTTTTTTATATTAGGTTAAAGTATACAAAATTTTGCAACACCAGCTCTAAAAAAAATGTCTCTAGGAACTACCGTTATATTCCTACACGTTTTCAAAGTTAAAGTTTTTTTGTGACTTCTTAACATTCGTGAAAAAAGTGAATTTCTGATATTTTCAAAATTAATTTTTTGGTGTTTTTTAAGTGAAAATAAAAAAAAAATTATGGAGCCTACAACATCAGGTTATTAAGATTATATTTGTGTTATTAGTTTTTAAGTGTAACTGATACTAATAGTTTTAAAATATTTTTTCGTGAAGACCTACAAATAGGCAAATTTTGTGCTATATATGGAAAAATAGTTGTGAATTTAATAAAATTTAGTAAAAATTATTTTCTCTCCTTAAACTCGGGATAATTTGGAAAATATAAGAAAAAAATTGTTTGTACGTTTTTGCACATAACAAAAAAAAAAGCAAATATATTTGTTGATCCGCATAGTATTTTTTTGCATTTTATTTACATTGTGGATCATGTTTTTTTCTTATGTGAAAAATGAGTTCCATCTAAAATTACTTGTTTAAAATATAAGAATAAGTAAATTATTTACTAATCCAATAAAATATAACTATACTAAACTGTATTAATTTTTTTGATTAGTTCTTAGATTTTTATTTATTAATTCTCAGGTACAAACTTGGATACAACTTTTGTTTCTCGGATATATCTTTTTGAAATTATGAAAACTTCTGATTGCAAAAACATTAATGAGAAATTGGTTTTTCTTAAAGAACAAGTGCTGGCCCGTTTTTTGCCTAGTGACGACAATATCAAAGTTTTTAATCAAATAATGAATGATTTCAGTTTCCATTTTAAGAAACGTTGGGCTTTATCATATAGAATGACTGAACGTTTCGTTCAAGAAAACAAATCATGGTTAGATTCGTCAATAGGTTTTCCCCACAAATCTGGTGTAAAACGAGGTAGAATTGAAGTTGAATTTGAAGACTCTTGTGAGCGAAGTAAAAACAGAAAGACTGCGGAGTTAAGGAAAGAAAACACATCGTTATTGTTGGCACATGCTGCACAAATGAGCCTGCGGGCAGATGGTAAGACAAAAGCCTCAAAAATGGTCAACGAAATAACCACTTCTTCGCCAAAGGAAGTTGAAAGTTTGTATAAAAAATTTTCAAACCCTTCCACAGTGATTAAAATGACTAGAGAAGAAGCATTGGCTATGTTGGTGGAAGCCCAGTTATCACGACATCAATACAATGTTATCAGATCTTCTGATCCTAAGAGATTTCCATCATATTCCCAAGTGCAAATTGCTAAAAATGACTGCTACCCCAAAAACGAACGCCTTTCTGTTTCTGAAACATCAGCACAAATTAGTTTACAAGCACTTTTAGATCACACTGTAGAGCGCATTTTATTGTCCGAAAATAAGATCACTGAAAAATTAAATGATGATGAGTTCGAGAGTTTCTGTTTGTATACAAAATGGGGCTTTGATGGTAGCTCTGGACACACACCATACAAACAGGCGTTCCACGATCCTAATGCTGATGACTTTTCAGTTTTTATGATATCTATTGTTCCAGTTAAGTTAATTCGCAATAACATGATAATATGGCAAAACCCTCGACCAGCATCTCCCAGATATTGTAGGCCATTAAAGAAACAACGATTGTTACGAAAAACGAAAAGAAGAGAGTTGATGAGGAAATAAGAAACCTTAAAGAATCTGTAGTTTTCGTGGAAGAAAAACAGTTCAAGGTATGCCACCAGATGATTTTATCTATGATAGATGGAAAAATTTGTAATGCGCTCACAGAAACTTCTAGTACCCAAAAATGTTTTTTATGTGGTGCTACTTCAAAAGAGTTTAACAATATTGAGAAAATGATTTCTTTGGAAGTAAAAACCGAACACTTGGAATTCGGCTTATCTGTTCTCCATGGATGGATCCGATTTTTTGAGTGCCTGTTGCATGTTGCATATAAACTCCCAATACAAAAGTGGCAGGCAAGATCAGAAGATGAAAAGCAAGCTGCGGCAAAAAACAAATTACGGATTCAACAGGAGTTCAAAGATAAAACTAGCCTCATCATTGATCGTCCAAAATTGGAAATTCCAATGACGGCAACACTGCTCGGCGTTTTTTTCAAAATGCAGATGTTTCGGCAAAAATTACAAAATTAGATGAACAACTAATAAAACAAATGCATATTATCAAGATTACGTTATCCAGTGGACTACAAATTAATATTGAAGCGTTTCGAGAATTTAGTTAAGATACTGCGCAAAATTTTGTAAAGTTATATAAGTGGTACTATATGTCCCCAACATTACACAAATACCTAATACATGGACCCGAAATAATAAACCATGCTTTGCTACCTATAGGGCAGTTATCAGAGGAAGCGCAAGAAGCCCGGAACAAAGATTTTAAAAATTTTAGAGAGAATTATTCTCGTAGATGCTCAAGAGAAAAATCTAATGAAGACATTTTTAAGAGACTATTGATTACTTCGGATCCTATTATATCAAGTATGAGAAAACTGAAAGAAAAACCCCACGATAATTTGCCTATAGAAGCAATGCGTTTACTAAAATTTGACTCAAGTGTAGATGATGAAGACGATTTTAGCGATGATCATAATGATTTTTCTAACAACCAAACAATAAATTAATATACTTTAGAATAAACAACTGTTTATTTTTGTTTTATTTCGACAAATAAAGATCTAGTAGAAACATAGAACATCTTAGTTTATAAAAAAGGAAAAAAACGAAAGAATTCTACTAATGTGTATTAAAAAATGATTTATTTTACTAAAAATTAAAAAAAAAGTTAAAAATAGAAACCAGGAAATCTTCCACGATTTGATTCCCAGTTTAGGCATCAAAAACCCCAATGTGCGTCGATAAAAAATAAATAAAATAACAAGAAATAGCGCAACTTCTTCAGAGTTCTAAAAATAGACTTTACAACACACTTCATCTCTCTATACTCTCTCTCTCTCTAAGGTAACTCAATTCGAATAAACACACTCTACATATGTACATTTTTTTTTAATCAACTGAAAAATTAATCAAAAATGACTCGAAAATGGCTCGTAAAAAACTCATAAAGGTGCTCATTAAAGATTCTCTTAAGGGAGTCGCGGCTAGGGTACCATTTTCTCCCGAAGCCACAGTCTTTTTCGAATCGAAACTGATAGCATATTCGATTGTTTTAATCATCCGCGGCAGTCGAAAAAGAGTCAAATATGATCAGAAAATAACAAAAATGCTGACTGGGTTCTTGATAGTTCTTTTTGTATTGAATATTACATTCGATTTAAGATTATAGCTTAGTATTGGTATCACATTTAAGCATCAGTTTAACCTTGTCATCTTAATGATTATTACCGATATCAATAAACTAATGTTACTTGTATTCTTGTACTAAGTATTATATCTCTTTATTTCTTTCAATCTTTTGGTACCATTTAAGATGACACAACTGAGTCATAATAAATATTTTATTTGATTTACTTTAATTTATAAAGCCTTCAGTTTACGGAAAGTTTAGCAATTTTCTTACTGATAAAGTCTATGCCTTAATTATACCCTTCACCACCATAGGTGGAAAGGGTATTATAAGTTTGTGATGATGTATGTAACTCATAGAAATATTTGTCTTAGATTAATCTTTTAGTACGCCAATAGGCTAAGATCAATTTTTGAGTCGATTTAGCGATGTCAGTCAGTCAGTCCGTCCGTCCGTCTGGACGGCTGGCTGGACCCCCATGTAAACCATATAATCAAAGAACAGGTCGCAATTCTAAAGATAATTTAATGAAATTTAGCACAGATCATTTTTTTTGATAGTGGGACTATGGCTATTGAAATTCGTCAAAATCGGTCCATTAATTATGGTACCGGTGAATGGGCCACACACTTCGAAGGCCATATACCAATATTGCTCGACAAGCGCTTCGTTAGAATCCACAAGGAAGCGGATGTCGTGTTGGTGCACCTGCTAGAACGTGGAGAAGGTCAATTGATGCGGAGTTATAAACAGCAAACTATAGAATATATTCTTGGAATGATGTATGCCTAACATGTCGCAATTGAGTTCGATATAAAAGGATGGTTGAGGCCCTATGCTCCACTGGGAGTCAATTATCACAGAAGAAGAAGAAGATTTATGGTACCTTACATAGGTCTCACTTCGCGAAATTGATATATTGGCCGAAAATATCAATATTTTTTCATGAAATTCAAATCATATATACTCAGAAAAAAAATGAACTAAAATTTAGGAAAATTTACTAAATTTGAGGAAAAAATGGTTGTCTTATGGCGCCAAAGCCATATTTTACATTAATTAAGTAACTTTTCTATGGAAAAATATTTACTATTTTTATACCCACCATCAAAAAGAATGGGGGATATATTGAGATTGTCATTCCGTTTGTAAATTCCTTAATACTGGGTCAAAAATCAAAAACGATATATATTCTGAATTCTAATGAAATTCTAAGACGATTGAGCGATGTCCGTCTGTCTGTCTGTTGTCGGCACGATAAAACCTTAACGAAAGGATATAGGTCACTGAAATTTGGCACAAATATTCTTCATTTCTTGTAAAATTTTGGTATTGAAATCGGGCAAAATCAGTTGACATTTCGCTTATTTGCTAATAAATGACAAACTATAACAGTTATGATGATAAAATTTGGTATCTAGAAGTTTTACATAAGCACTAGGCAGCATCTAAAATTTCGAAATCGGTTCACATTTAACCATAGCTCCCATACAAAAAACTTACGGAAACGGCCCAAATACACTTAAATGCCAATAAATGATAAACTGTAATAGCTTTGGCCACTAAATTTAGCACAGGGAAGTCTTATGTCTTCAAAGCCAGTGTGCAAAGTTTCGTCGGTCTCCATTTGACCATAGCTCCCATATAAAAAACTTACGGAAACACAAAATTACAAAAAGAAAAGACGGTTTATGTCCGTCTGTCCGTCAGATAGAAACGCGATAGCTCCTTAACTACAAGAGCTAGCAAGACAAAATTGTAGAAAAGTATTTTTGATATATAGCAGAAGTATGTGTACTAAAAATGGGCGAAATCGGTTCACATTTAGTTAGAGCTCCCATACAACCCCGCCCCAGGAAACACATGAATGCTAATAAATTGAATACAATTGTAATAGCTATGACGCCTAAATTTAGAATAGAGAAGTTTTATGCAACTATTGGTCAGTATATAAAATTTTATAGGAATCGTTACATTTTTGACTATGGCTTTCATATAAAAAACACTCCCGGAAACCAAAAAAATGTAGCAAAGGTAGTTAAAAGCTATTAAATTAGAAATTATGACAGCTATGGCCAATAAATTTTGCAAAAACAAGCTCTGTATAAATACCAGCCAGTGTGTAAAATTTTGTTACAATTCAACAACAAATGGCTATAATTCTTATATATATATATGTATATAACATCCCCTTTTTATACCCACCATCAAAAAAAATGGGGGGTATATTGAGATTGTCGTTTGTAATTTCCTTAATATTGGCTCAAAAACCAAAAAAATATATATTCTGAATCCTTATGAAATTCTAAGACTATGTCCGTCTGTCTGTCCGTCTATCTGTCTGTCTGTTGAAATCAAGATAACGTCTAAACGAAAAGAGCTAGCTAACTGATACTAAGCAAAAACATTCTTCATTTATGAGAAAATTTTGGTATTGAAATTAGCCAAAATCGGTTCACATTTGACCATAGCTCCCGTATAACCTCGTCTAGGCTAATCGCTTATTTGCTAATAAATTACAAATTATAACAATTATGATGACAAAATTTGGTATCTAGAAGTTTTACATAAGGACTAGGCAGCACATAAAATTTCATCGAAATTGGTGCACATTTAGCCATAGCTCCCATACAAAAAACTTACGAAACCAGCCTAAATTTCACCTAAAATACACTTAAATGTCAATAAATCCAAAAGTATAACAGATATAACCACTTCATTTGGCACAAGAAAGTCTTATATCAATTTCAGCCAGTGTGCAAAATTTTGTCACAATCGGTCACCTTTTGACCATAGCTCCCATATAAAAAACTTATGGAAACACAAAAATACATAAAGAAAAGGTTTTTTTCTGTCCGTCTGTCCGTCAGATAAAAGCACGATAGCGCATTAACGAAAAGAGCTAGAGGGACAAAATTTTACAAAAGTATTTTGGATGTCTTGAAAAAGATGTGTGTTGAAAATGGACAAAATCGGTTCAAATTTAGTTAGAGCTCCCATATAACCCCGCCCCGGGAAACACATTATTGCTGATAAATTGAATACAATTGTAATAGCTATGACGATTAAATTTAAAATAGGGAAGTTCTATGCAATTTTTGATCAGTTTATCAAATTTTATAGGAATCAGTCCATATTTGATTTTAGCTTTCATATAAAAAACACTCACGGAAACCAAAAATTTTAGCAAAGGATAGTTAAAAGCTATTAAATTAGAAACTATGATAGATATGGTCACTAAATTTTGCAAGAATAAGCTCTATATATATATCAGCCAGTGTGTAAAATTTTGTTACAATCGGTCAACATTTGGCTATAATTCTTATATATAACATCCCCTTTATTATATTTACAATCAAAAATATTTGGAGGTACATTCATGATATTAAGATGGCACCTATGAAATTAGATAGGCATCAATCAATGTTCAGTCCAGACTTTACATATGATGAATGCATTAGGAACTCCTAACGAAATATATGGACCTGCCGTATTACTATTAACGTGTTTAGCCTAACTACATATTAATCACAACGAAAAGTATTTAACAACTTATTAACGTAAAACTATATCCGGTTATGAGACCGAATTTTGATCAAAGTAAATACTGGGGAAACCACTAAAATATTTTTAAATGTTGAAGTAAACTAGAATAACCCATACGAAATCTTCTGTCAAAACGCACTAAATGAGACAAAAATCACTAAAACGCTCCTAAGTCTAAAGATCAACTTGCAAAATTTCGAGATAATCGGTCCACATTTGAATCTAGCTCTCTTATAAGTCCAAAGGACGGAAACAGCTTAAATATATAAGTTTTGAGGAAATGTTTGTATGATAGCAAAATTTAGCAAATATGTGTCTTTATACAGGAAAAATTAAACCTTTGATCTTAATGGTGAAGGGTATCGTATGGTCGGGCTTGACCGACTGTAGAACTTTTTTACTTGATTTTTATTAAGAAAAAATTCCTATCCATTACATGCTATAATAAAGTAATATAACTCTTTTATCATACTATTAGTAGAAAAGAGTTATTGTTACTAACTAATCATTTTAATAGTCCTTCAAATGTAAATGTGTATCCTTATGTTATTGCTAATCGGGAGCCTATATTCAATACCGACTAAGAACCAAATAAAATATTTTTAAGAAGGGGTGAAAATTGTCAATAGTTTGTCTAAAATATATCTAAGCCATAGTTACTGTATCACAGACATTCTAGAAAAAACAGTTCCCCAATAAAAAGTGATTTTGAAAAAATTAGTATAGACGGTATTGAATATAGGCTCTCGCAATACTGATTTAATTTACCCAGTATCCACAGCAAATGTTTATTTATGTCAATTACATGCAGATGAAGGATCTATTGACTAAATGATTGTATGTTAACGAAAGCAAACTAATTAGTTACAGCAAACAACTACAATTGTAAACATTGAAAAAGGTTGTGTACATTTATAATGTCATTATCCTTCACTCATACATACATATATGTAAGTGGTTAAAAAGTATTTTTACGCTTGAAACCCATTTCGGTTTTCTACTTTTGCCCAGAATTAAAATGTGCCAGTACTTAACAACTCAGGATTAACAATTGCAATCATTAAAAATTTAGTAAAACCAAGTAAGAAAGTGCTATAGTCGTCAAGCCCGACCATACGATACCCTTCACCACTAAGGCCAAAGGTGTTCTTTTTCGTGTATAATAACAAATATTTCCTAAATTTTGTCATAATACAAGCATTTTCTAAAAATTATTTATTTAAGCTGTTTCCGTCATTCTGATTAATATGAGGGGTCAAATGGGTCAAATGTATATCGATTATCTTGAAATTTTGTAAATTTATTACAGTTTTTACAGAAATTATGTATGCAAAAAAAATAACTTGAAATTGTCATTATATTCAGATTTATGAGCATTTTAGTGATATTTGTCTCATATAGTGCCTTTGAAAGAATATTTTGTATGGGAGCTATGGTCAACTGTGGACCGACTTCAATGAAATTTGATACAGTGATTTTGGTTTAAATAAGCAGTATATGCTTTAAATTTCATTAACACAAGAAAGAAAGTGCTATAGTCGGTCAAGCCCGACTATAGCACTTCTAAAGTTAAAGGTGTTCTTTCTCCTTATAAAGACAAATATTTGCTAAATTTTGCCATCATACAAACATTTTCTCAAAACTTATATATTTGAGCTGCTTCCGTCATTTGGACTTGTATGAGAGCTAGGGTCAAATGTGGACCGATTATCTCGAAACGTGGAAAATTAATTACTGTTGTTACAAAAATTATGTGTGCGAAAAATAATTCTCATTATCTTTACATTTACGAGCGTTTTAGTGATTTTTGTCTCATTTAGTGCGTTTTTATACCCAGCATCAAAAAGAATGGGGGTTATATTGAGATTGTCATTCCGTTTGTAATTTCCTTAATATTGGCTCAAAAATCAAAAACGATATATATTCTGAATCCTTATGAAATTCTAAGACGATTGAGCTATGCCCGTCTGTCTGTCCGTCTGTCTGTCTGTCTGTTGAAATCACGATAACGTCTGAACGAAAACAGCTAGCTAACTGAAACTTAACAAAAACATTCTTTATCTATGACAAAATTTTGGTATTGAAATTGGGCAAAATCGGTTAGCATTTGACCATAGCTCCCGTATAACCTCGTCTAGGCTAATCGCTTATTTGCTAATAAATGACAAATTATAACAGTTATGATGACAAAATTTAGTACCTAGAAGCTTTACATAAGCACTAGGCAGCATATATAATTTCATCGAAATCGGTTCACATTTCGCCATAGCTCCCATGCAAAAAACTTACGAAAACAGCCTAAATTTCATCTTAAATACACTTAAATGCCAATAAATCTAAAAGTATAACAGATATAAGCACTAAATTTAGTATGTGGTCTTATGTCGGTACCAACGAGTGTGCAAAATTTTGTCACAATCGGTCACCATTTGACCATAGCTCCCATATAAAAAACTTACGGAAACACAAAAATACAAAAAGAAAAGGGGGTTTATGTCCGTCTTTCCGTCAGATAAAAGCACGATAGCGCCTTAACGAAAAGGGTTACAAAATTTTACAAAAGGAAGTCTTATGTGAACACCAGCCAGTGTGCAAAATTGTGTTACGATCGGTCACCATTTGACCATGGCTCCCATATAAAAAACTTACGGAGACACAAAAATACAAAAAGAAAACACGGTTTATGTCCGTCTTTCCGTTAGAGAAAAGCGCGATAGTTCCTTAACTACAAGAGCTAGAGAGACAAAATTTAGCAAAAGTATTTTCGATATGTTATAGAAATTGTGTGCTGAAAATGGGTAAAATCGGTTCACAGTTAGTTAGAGCTCCCATATAACCCTGCACCGGGAATCACATTTATGATAATAAATTGAATAAAATTTTAAAATCTATGACTACTAAATTTAGAATAGAGAAGTTTTATGCAACTTTCGGTCAGTACGTCAAATTTTATATTAATCGGTCCATTTTTGACCATAGCTTTCATATAAAAACCGCTCCCGGTAACCACTAAAATGACACAAACGCCAGTTAAAAGCTATTAAATTATAAACTATGTCAGCTATGGCTACTAAATTTTGCACAAATAAACTTTATACTAATACCAGCCAGTATATTAAATTTTGTAACAATCGGTCAACATTTGGCTGTAGTTCTTATATATATAACATCCCCTTTTTATATCTACAATCAAAAAGATTTGGAGGTACATTCAGTACATTAAGATTGCATCTACGAAATTAGATAGCTATCAATGTTAGGTCCAGACTTTATACACGGTAGATGCATTAGGAACTCCTAATAAAATATATGAACCTGCAGTGTTGCTATCAACATGTTTATGGCACAACGAAACAGCTTATTAATGTCAAACTGTATTCGGTTATGGAACAGCATTTTGTCCAAGGTAAATACTGGGAAACCACTTAGATACTTTAAAATGTTGAACTATAGTAGCTATACCACTGCAACCGAATTTAGTCCAAATATACTACCAACAATACCACATTTGGTCAACATTTTGAATTAGCTGCACTCTCTTAAAACTTGATGGTGGGTATACTAGATTCGGCACCGCCGAATATAACACTCTTACTTGTTGGAGAAGAGTTAGTATGGGAGCTATGGTCAAATGTGGATCGATTGCAACGAAATTTGGTACAGTGATTTTAGTTTACAAAAGCAGTATTTGTTTTAAGTTTCATGAAAAAATATATATTTGTGACTAATATATCAATTCCTGAAAGTGTAACCTATGGGAAGTACCATAAATAATGGATCGATTTTGACGAATTTTAATCGCCATGGTCTTATTATCAAAAAAATGATCTGTGCCAAATTTCATCTAATTATCTTGCGACATGTAGTTTGATTACAAGGTTTACATGGGTGTCCAGCCAGCCAGCCAGACGGACGGGCGAACATCGCTAAATCGATTCGGAAAGTAATTCTAAGACTATTGGTATACTAAAAGATGGATCTAAGACAAATATTTCTATGCGTTACATACATCAGCACAAACTTATAATACCCTTTTCACCTATGGTGGTGAAGGGTATAAAAATATTGATATTAGTGGCCAAAATATCAATTCCGGGAAGTGGCACCTATGGGAAATAGCATAAATTTTTGACAAATTTTAACAAAATTTGACAAATTTTAATATCAATATCAAATTATCTGTGCCAAATTTTATCAAATTATCTTTAGAATTGCGACCTGTACTTTGATTATATGGTTCACTTGGGGGTCCAACCAGCCAACCGTCTAGCCAATTGGACGGACATCGCTTAATCGACTCAGAAAGTGATTATAAGTATTTTGGTATACTGAAAGGGTGGTTTAAGATAAATATTTGTATGCGTTACATACATCAGCACAAACTTATAATCCCTTTCCACCTACGGTGGTGAAGGGTATAAAAAATATAGATTTAAATAAATATACATACACTTGAAGCAAATGAAAAAATAAATAAACAATATGGTTTTACTCTGCTTAATATCAGAGGTCTTTATTTACAGTTTTATTTTTCAGTTCACAGAATACAAGTACATTTTAGTTAAAGTCAATCAAAATGGACAAGGGTATAATCTGTATAACAACCAAGGTTCAAAAAAATATTCTAAAATATTGTATTTTAAGCTACCGCACAGTACTTAGGCAAGTTTGGTACAAAGTCAAATACGTTACAAAATGTTAAATTTAAGTACTTAAAATTTTAGAGTACCTGTTGAACACTAAAAATAACGTACTTCCTTGAGTACTATAACGTACTCCACTGTTAACAACTGTAAGGTACTCTGTACCTAAACTTAAACGAACTCTTACGAAACTGACAACAATGAGAAAAACAGTATTGCCAAAAGTGACATTTAAATTTTGCATTTACTATTATTCACAATAGGAAAATCGAGTAAGCAATCTCTGAGGGGTATTTAAATATTCTTTTAAAAGTTTATACTAATTGTGGTTAGTATAAAATTTTATATTGTTCGAATTGCGACTCATTTTGTCAGTATTGAATTTCATTCTCAATATGGAAATTTTGGGTTTTTTTAATATACGAGTTATTTATGAATGTACAACAAAAGTACTATGTCAAAATATTCAGAACGTTGCTAGAAGTAAGTTATTTAAAAATTCGTACTTTATAGTGCTCTTACACAGTATAGTACTCCACAGTGGTGCAAATAAGGTCTAGTTTTATTAGGCTTTTAAGAAAATAGTACCTGGTAGACCGAGCCTTGCTCGGAGCTTTATGATAAGCATTTTGAGGAAAATTTTAAAGTTTTTATATATTTTATATTATAAAGTGCTAAAATAAATTTAGATTAAAGACATTGTAGAAATATTCAGTTAATTTTGAATTATTTGATTTATTTTGTCCGACCAACACATAGTTTGCATAGTTTACAGTTTAACTCATTTTGAATAATTTTGGAAATTATTCATATCAACAGAAACCTCTGTCGACTCATGCGCAACAACTTTGCTAAAGATTATAGTCTGATCAAATGCACAGTTTACGATTTAATTCATTTTGAGTAGTTTTCTGTGGCGCCACCTGTCGGACTTTGCTTATTCCAATTCATAAAACTTCTTCGGCTTATCCGTAACAACTTTGCTGAAGATTATAGCATGAATAAATGTACAGCATACGATTAAATTGACTTTGAGTAAATTTCAGTAGCGCCACCTGTCGAAATTTCTTCATACCAACTAAGAAACCTTCGTCGGCTCATGTGCAACAACTTTGCTAAAGATTGTAGCATGATTAAATGTACAGATTACGATTAAATTGACTTTGAGTAAGTTTCTGTAGCGCCACCTGTCGGAAATTATTCATACCAACTAAAAAGCCTTCGTCGGCTCATGCGCTACTACTTTGCTAAAGATAATAGCATGATCAAATGTACAGTTTACGATTTAATTAATTTTTAGTAATTTTCAGTGGCGCCATCTGTCGGAAATTAGTCTTATCAACTTTAAAACCTTCGCCGGCTTATCCGCAACATCTTCGCTAAAGAGCATAACACAATCAAATTCACAGTTTACTATTCTATAAAGAACATACATACAGACAAACATTCATTTGTTTAAAATAATACTAATTTCAATTGAATTCGGTACATTTTTTTAAAACGCATTTAACATAATGTATAATGTTCCTATTCATATTACTTTGGAGATGTTAAGTTATAATTTTATCCCTTTTTTACCCATTTTGGCTCCAAAATCAAAAAAGTACCAAATACGTGTTTCATGTTTTTTTACATCTATTGATTGCAGTACCTAGTTTCTTTCTATATTCTTTAGTTTAAAATATAAGAGTGGGTTAAAAAGGTGCCAAAAAAACTATTTTCACCCTTTTTTACCCCCTATCGGACATAGTTTCAAAAAAGTACCAAACACCTGTCCGCTTATTTTCAAAGCTGTTTAAAACGTAATTTTAATTTTGTTTCTATACCTATTACTTTAGGAGACATAGCGTTTTCGATTTTTTCCCCTTTTTACCCGTTTTTACCCACTTAGAGGTAAAAGTTCCAAAAGTCCCTTCTTCTTCGACCTATACATCAAAAAAGATACCCACTGTCCAAATTTAATCAAAATCGTTAGAGCCGTTTTTGAGATAGTCATTCTATATATATATATAATATATATATATATATATATATATATATATATATATATATATATATATATATATATATACAATTATTGTTCGTTTAAGAATATAAGATTTAAGGACGCATCTATCTGTAGCACAGTGGGCTCTACATTAGATCACCACCTCGGGTATGTATCACCTTTGGGCGCGTAAAATATTAGCAACAAGAACAGGGCCCTATTCCACGAAACAATTTATTAACTTTTACTTTGCACTTATCAAGTTGTATTTTTTGGCAAAGTGATAACTGTTTCTGTTCCACGTAATTCTTTGCAATTCTCTCTTAGTACCAATAAAATGTTCGCACTCTTGAAAAGTGTTCCACAAAGCATTTAATCTACTTTGCATTTGCATCTTATCACTTTTCACTTTGCGTTAAAGATTAATTGTTAAAATGAGCCGCAAGATAAAAATGCAAAAAAACTTGCAGTGCTACACTGTATTAAAGAAAAAAGGGATATTTAATTTGTTTAATTTGCTTTGGCTTATAGCCAAATTCCGTAAACCTCTTGAATCATGAACACTACCCGGCCAACTTGCATTTACACCGTAAAATGCAAATTGCAAAGAGATCGTTTACCTTGCAAATTTTTGATAAACTTATCGAAATTTGCTTTCCAAAAATAGAATTTACAGTTTTTGTGGAACGAAACAGCATAATTATTTGCAAAATCTTTGCAAATTACACTTTTCAATTGTATTTTTGCACAAAGAGAACGTACATGGAACAGAAATTGCAAAGATAATAAGAGAAATTGGGAAGAGTTTGCAAATTATACTTATCAGTTTTAACTTATCACTTTACAAATTTTATGGTTCTGAGGAACATAAAGTTTAGCTAATTGTGGAAAAATTTGATAAGTGCAAAGTAGGAAGTTGATAATTTGTTTCGTGGAATAGGGCCCAGACCTGTCCAAAAATACATATACATTAATATTTGTATTTGTGGTAAACAGCTTAGAAAGCTCTTACGGTTAGTGTTGCCAGATTAACAATTTTCTTCATATATTTTAGCATTCTTCATATAATCGAGCAAACAATTATAATCTGGTAGCTCTGATTTTAAAAATTTCACTGGCTTTGCAAAGACAATTTTACTTAAGTGTGAGCGGGACAAACATGATTGCGTCTGGCTCATTCATAGTGTATCGGTGTAAAAGACGCAGCATCGACAAATATATATATAATTTTTCTACAATTTAATTATTTTATAGTGTTAAAAAGTTTGATGAGAAAAACTTTTACTACAATATCTGTGGCTTGGTGCTAAAAGTACCAATGCCAATTTTATTTTCAATATTTTCAAAAATTAATTAACATTTTTAGAAATAATTTTATTATTCCGGTGCCAATATACCCAAAATTCCCCCATTTGAGTAATAATTATTTTTTTTTTTAATTTCAATCATACAAAATGATAAAACGTGATAGTTTTTTTTTATAAAATATAACCAATCTCTAATTATTTGGGTTGCCATATACCTTTTTAGAATATAATATTATTTTGAACATTTTAGTATTTCTATTGCTTTAAGTATTGAAAATACTCATAGCCAATGGTATTCAAATAACATTGGTATTCATTACCGTATAATGCACTGCCTTCTATTATCATATATTTTCAAATATTTAAAATATCAACTGACAATTTTGATAAAAATATCATATGTGGATGATTTTTAAAATCATTAGTACCTGGTAGACCGAGCCTTGCTCGGAGCTTTATGATAAGCATTTTGACGAAAATTTTAAAGTTTTTATATATTTTATATTATAAAGTGCTAAAATAAATTTAGAGGAAAGACATTGTAGAAATATTCAGTTAATTTTGAATTATTTGATTTATTTTGTCCGACCAACACATAGTTTGCATAGTTTACAGTTTAACTCATTTTGAATAATTTTGGAAATTATTCACATCAACAGAAACCTCTGTCGACTCATGCGCAACAACTTTGCTAAAGATTCATTTTGAGTAGTTTTCTGTGGCGCCACCTGTCGGACTTTGCTTATTCCAATTCATAAACCTTCTTCGGCTTATCCGTAACAACTTTGCTGAAGATTATAGCATGATTAAATGTACAGCATACGATTAAATTGACTTTGAGTAAATTTCAGTAGCGCCACCTGTCGAAATTTCTTCATACCAACTAAGAAACCTTCGTCGGCTCATGTGCAACAACTTTGCTAAAGATTGTAACATGATTAAATGTACAGATTACGATTAAATTGACTTTGAGTAAGTTTCTGTAGCGCCACCTGTCGGAAATTATTCATACCAACTAAAAAGCCTTCGTCGGCTCATGCGCTACAACTTTGCTAAAGATCATAGCATGATCAAATGTACAGTTTACGATTTAATTAATTTTTAGTAATTCTCAGTGGCGCCATCTGTCGGAAATTAGTCTCATCAACTTTAAAACCTTCGCCGGCTTATCCGCAACATCTTCGCTAAAGAGCATAACACAATCAAATTCACAGTTTACTATTCTATAAAGAACATACATACAGACAAACATTCATTTATTTAAAATAAGACTAATTTTTCCCCCTTTTTATTCCCTAATTTCTAAAAGTTCCATATGTATATTTGGTACTTTTTTGGTGCCAATTGAAATCGGTACATTTTTTTAATACGCATTTAACATAATGTATAATGTTCCTATTCATATTACTTTGGAGATGTTAAGTTATCATTTTATCCCTTTTTTACCCATTTTGGCTCCAAAATCAAAAAAGTGCCAAATACGTGTTTCATGTTTTTTTTACATCTATTGATTGCAGTACCAAGTTTCTTTCTATATTCCTTAGTTTAAAATATAAGAGTGGGTTAAAAAGGTGCCAAAAAAACTATTTTCACCCTTTTTTACCCCCTATCGGACATAGTTTCAAAAAAGTACCAAACACCTGTCCGCTTATTTTCAAAGCTGTTTAAAACGTAATTTTAATTCTGTTTCTATACCTATTACTTTAGGAGACATAGCGTTTTCGATTTTTTCCCCTTTTTACCCGTTTTTACCCTCTTAGAGGTAAAAGTTCCAAAAGTCCCTTCTTCTTCGACCTATACATCAAAAAAGATACCCACTGTCCAAATTTTATCAAAATCGTTTTTTTTCCACTAGGCAGTTTATTGTGCGACGATATGTAAACACTTTAATACCAGAAAAAAATTCATTTAATTTAAATTTTATGGGTTCAATTTTCAAATTTAAATAATGAATTTATACTTACTGGTATATTTGTATAAGCTCCATTAAGCAATTCAATTACATTTGTACTTGTATCCTAAAAAATGTGTTTACATTTAAAATTAAATGATTCTGTAAAAAATCCAATAATTTGTGAAATGAAAATCGATGAAGCTTCCGTGTATTACAATGATTGATAGCACTAGTATATTTAACAAAAAAAAAAAAAAAACTCTTAGCAATTTAACGCAATCTGCCCCAATGGTATACTCAATCAAACCAAAATTCAAGGATTTAAGAGGAATTTTCAAAGGCATTTGAAACTTTTCTGCTCATGTGTATGTAAAAGAAAATTAAAATATCAAAAAACAAGTAAGAGTGTTATATTCGGCTGTGCCGAATCTTATATACCCACCATCAAGTTGTGTTAAATTCAGAAACAGGGTGCAGCTAATTCAAAATCTGGATCAAAACTAAAAAAATCGCTAAGCTAATTGCTATTGGTGGTAAAACCTTTGGACTAAATTCGGTTGCCGTAGCTTTATAGTTCAACATTTAAAAATATTTTAGTGGTTTCCCCAGTATTAAGCTAGGTCAAATGGTGACCGATTGCGACAAAATTTTGCACACTGGCTGGCATTGACATAAGACTTTCTTGTGCCAAATTTAGTGGTTATATCTGTTAGATTATATAGGTTAGATTTATTGACATTTAAGTGTATTTTAGGTGAAATTTAGGCTGTTTTCGTAAGTTTTCTGTATGGGAGCTATGGCTAAATGTGAACCGATTTTGATGAAATTGTATACGCTGCCTAGGGCTAATGTAAAACTTCTATTTACCAAATTTTATCATCATAGCTGCTATAATTTGTCATTTATTAACAAATAAGCGATTAGCCTAGACGAGGTTATACGGGAGCTATGGTCAAATGTGAACCGATTTTGCCCAATTTCAATACCAATTTTTTCAGAGATGAAGAATATTTGTACTAAGTTTCAGTGAGCTAGCTCCATTCGTTTAGGCGTTATCGTGATTTCAACAGACAGACAGACAGACAGAAAGACAGACAGACGGACATCGCTCAATCGTCTTAGAATTTCATAAGGATTCAGAATATATATTTATTTTTTTTTGGTTTTTGAGCCAATATTAAGGAAATTACAAACGGAATGACAATCTCAATATAACCCCCATTCTTTATATATATAAGAATTATAGCCAAATGTTGACCGATTGTAGCAAAATTTTACACACTAGCTGGTATATAAATAGAGCTTCTTGCAAAATTTAGTGGCCATAGCTATCATAGTTTCTAATTTAATAGCTTTTAACTGGCCTTTGCTAAAATTTTTGTTTTCCGTGAGTGTTTTTTATATGAAAGCTGAAGTCAAATATGGACTGATTCCTATAAAATTTGATAAACTGATCAAAAATTGCATAAAACTTCCCTATTTTAAATTTAATCATCATAGCTATTACAATTGTATTCAATTTATCAGCATTAATGTGTTTCCCGGGGCGGGGTTATATGGGAGCTCTAACTAAATTTGAACCGATTTTGTCCATTTTCAACACACATCTTTTTCAAGATATCCAAAATACTTTTGTAAAATTTTGTCCCTCTACGACAGACGGACATAAACAACCTTTTCTTTATGTATTTTTGTGTTTCCATAAGTTTTTTATATGGGAGCTATGGTCAAATGGTGACCGATTGTGACGAAATTTTGCACACTGGCTGGCATTGGCATAAGACTTCCTTGTGCTTAATTTAGTCTTACTAGCTCTTGTAGTTAAGGAGCTATCACGATTTTATCTGACGGACAGACGGACATAAATCCCCTTTTCTTTTTGAATTTTTGTGTTTTCGTAAGTTTTTTATATGGGAGCTAGGTCAAATAGTGACCGATTGTGACAAAATTTTGCACACTGGCTGGCATTGATATAAGACTTTCTTGTGCCAAATTTAGTGGTTATATTTGTTATACTTTTAGATTTATTGGCATTTAAGTGTATTTTGGGTGAAATTTAGCCTGTTTTCGTAAGTTTTTTGTATGGGAGCTATGGCTAAATGTGAACCGATTTCGATGAAATTTTATATGCTGCCTAGTGCTTATCTAAAACTTCTAGATACCAAATTTTGTCATCACAACTGTCATAATTTGTCATTTATTAGCAAATAAGCGATTAGCCTAGACGAGGTTATACGGGAGCTATGGCCAAATGCTAACCGATTTTGCCCAATTTCAATACCAAAATTTTGTCATAGATAAAGAATGTTTTTGCTAAGTTTTAGTTAGCTAGTTCTTTTCGTTTAGACTTTATCGTGATTTCAACAGACATACAGGCAGGCAGACAGACAGACAGACAGACAGACAGACAGACAGACAGACAGACAGACAGACACACAGACAGAGAGACAGACAGACAGACAGACAGACAGACAGACAGACAGACAGACAGACAGACGGACATAGCTCAATCGTCTTAGAATTTCATAAGGATTCAGAATATATATTTTTTTTTTTTGGTTTTTGAGCCAATATTAAGGAAATTACAAACGGAGTGACAATCTCAATATACCCCCCATTCTTTATATATATAAGAATTATAGCCATATATTGACCGATTGTAGCAAAATTTTACACACTAGCTGGTATATATATAGAGCTTATTCTTGCAAAATTTAGTGGCCATAGCTATCATAGTTTCTAATTTAAAAGCTTTTAACTGGCCTTTGCTAAAATTTTTGGTTTCCGTGAGTATTTTTTATATGAAAGCTAAAGTCAAAGATGGACTGATTCCTATAAAATTTGATAAACTGATCAAAAATTGCATAAAACTTCCCTATTTTAATTTAATCGTCATAGCTATTACAATTGTATTCAATTTATCAGCATTAATGTGTTTCGCGGGGCGGGGTTATATGGGAGGTCTAACTAAATTTGAACCGATTTTGTCCATTTGAAACACACATCTTTTAAAAGATATCCAAAATACTTTTGTAAAATTTTTTCCCTCTAGCTCTTTTCGTTAAGGCGCTATCGTGCTTTTATCTGACGGACAGACGGACATAAACAACCTTTTCTTTATGTATTTTTGTGTTTCCATAAGTTTTTTATATGGGAGCTATGGTCAAATGGCGACCAATTGTGACAAAATTTAGCACACTGCCTGGCATTGACATAAGACTTCCTTGTGCTTAATTTAGTCTTACTAGCTCTTGTAGTTAAGGTGCTATGACGATTTTATCTGACGGAGAGACGGACATAAATCCCCTTTTATTTTTGAATTTTTGTGTTTCCGTAAGTTTTTTATATGGGAGCTAGGTCAAATGGTGACCGATTGCGACAACATTTTACACACTGCCTGGCAATAGACTTTCTTGTGCCAAATTTAGTGGTTATATCTGTTATACTTTTAGATTTATTGACATTTAAGTGTATTTTAGGTGAAATTTAGGCTGTTTTCGTAAGTTTTCTGTATGGGAGCTATGGCTAAATGTGAACCGATTTTGATGAAATTGTATACGCTGCCTAGGGCTAATGTAAAACTTTTATATACCAAATTTTATCATCATAGCTGCTATAATTTGTCATTTATTAACAAATAAGCGATTAGCCTAGACGATGTTATACGGTAGCTATGGTCAAATATGAACCGATTTTGCCCAATTTCAATACCAAAATTTTCTCAGAGATGAAGAATATTTCTACTAAGTTTCAGTGAATTAGCTCCTTTCGTTTGGGCGTTATCGTGATTTCAACAGACAGACAGACAGACGGACAGACAGACGGACATCGCTCAATCGTCTTAGAATTTCATAAGGATTCAGAATTTATATCGTTTTTGGTTTTTTAGCCAATATTAAAGCAATTACAAATGGAATGACAATCTCATTATACCCCCATTCTTTTTGATGGTGGGTATAAAAATTGTGATTGTATGCTATTGAAATGTATGTATTCATGAGATACAACAAATATTCATTCCTGCTGTTTTTGACTAGTTTACTCACATAAAATTCATGTGTTAGCAAATGTGGAACTCAAGTGTTAGTGATAAATATAGAAAAAATATCATGTTTTGAAAATATTTATTATTAAGCCATAAATGTTGGTTATGAGATTTTTTATTGTCTTTATAATTTTAAAGTAATCGGGTAATAAGAATTTTTATGTAAAAATTTATTGCATGAGGAATTTTTATTTTCAACAAATAGAATTGTTGAAACGATTGACCATTTTCTTTTAAGATTGATCTATGGTTCACTTGTTAAGGTAATCCAAATGATTATGAGAGGGTTTTTGTGTAATATTAGTGATTGTGATTACACCAACCTTACTTATCCTTACCATAAGCTTGCTTAAATACTCCTTTCTAAAACAATTATTTAATTTTGCCACTTCTTTCTCCCACTTTTTTCTATTGTATAGATATTTCCTTTGTCTTCAAGGGTCAATTGCCATTAAAATGTTAACAGTCATTCATAAATTTTCTTTTATAGAATTTTTTTCTTATTTTCTTTATCTTTTCAAGCTTTCACAAACATCATGTTTGAGTTCGAAAACTAATTTTCTTTTTCCTTATTTTCTCGCCAGACATAAGTAGGAAAATTAAAAGTAATTTATTGCCCTTTCTTTTGTTTTCAAAATAATAAAACATGTAGTTTTGCTAGTAATAATGATGTTTTCTGACTGCTTTTATATGGTCCTCGAAAGGACTCTTGGGAAAAGAAAAACTTTTAAAAAAGCCAAATCATTTATAAACATTAACAAGTCATTATGAGGCAATGTTTTTGTGTAAATATGAGCATTAGAATAATTATATATTATTTAATTGGAGAAAATTAAAAAGAATGTCCTAAAGAAACACAGCTTTATTACCTTTCAAAAAACTTTTTGTTAGAGGCGTATGAATAATATTAATTAGTAGTTTTAGTTACAAAGCAGAAAATTTCTGTAAAACTCATAAGCAAATTTTTAAGATTGTTTCAAATAAAAGGAAGTCAAAATTTAGAACAAGCTTCTGAAGTGTATGTTAAAAAAAATTATTGATAAAAATTATAATTTTAAATTTTTGAAATAATTGCATATTTATTTTACTTTTGAGAAAACCTCTTATAACAAAAAAATGTATTAAAAAATAATACTAAAAATTAATCAGTGTTCCGAATAAAATCGGAATTTGTATTAAGATAAATTAAACTTAAACAGTTCAATATAAATTTTTTTAAAAATATGCAAATTTTTTGAATTATTTTACAAGTAAAAGTAAATTTACGAAAAAAATTCCTTTAAAAAGGCAATTTTTGAAAAATTTTCCAACAAAAAGTAAATTTTTGAAAAATTTCTTATAAAAAGTAAATTTTCCCCTGGACATTTGAGGGTTAATTTCTAAAAAAAAAAAAATTGAAAGAAAGAAGCTTTTGAAAGTATATTTAAGGACGCATATTATACATACTTAAGTAGTTATTTGTCAGCTGGCACCATTGATTACGCAAGGGTTATATATATATATATATATATATATATATATATATATATATATATATATATATATATATATATCTTATATTCTTAAACGAGCAATAATTGTATATATATATATATATCTTATATTCTTAAACGAGCAATAATTGTATCAGGGACCGTAACAGTTATGACTTTTATCGAAAAAGTCAAAAAATAACAATTATTTTTCAACTTTTATTTTAAAAATCGAAAATAAAAGTTATTTTTTAACTTTTATTTTAAAAATCAAAAGTAAAAGTTATTTCTTAACTTTTATTCTAAAAATCAAAAATAAAAGTTATTTTTTAACTTTTATTTTAAAAAACAAAAATAAAAGTTATTTTTTAACTTATATTTTAATAATCAAAAATAACAATTATTTTTTAACTTTTATTTTAAAAATCAAAAATAAAAGTTATTTTTTTAAAATTAACATGCTTAATAAAATAAACTGTTTGGGTATGTTAGTAAGTGCTACATATATATTTATTTCTCTATATTAAAGTTTGTATGCAGAATAAAGCGAATTCATTATTTATTTCAATATTTTATTTATAATTAGTAACATGTAAGTATTTTAATGAAAATGTTATTTAAAGCTAGATATTTAGTTAGAAATTTTTGTAATTTTTTGGATATTATAATATTGGTTTATCAAAAAAGTATCTTTCGATATTTTCCAATAGATGCTTTTATTTGCACTAGCATATCATCGTAAGTTTATCATTTGTATTGGTTTCTGCAAAATATCCTTGAAGAAAAAAATCTCCAAGTCTACAAAAAATTTAACTTTACTTTCCACTAGGTTCTCTTGTTCACTTTTAATTTTTTTCGCCAAATCTTGAAAAACTTCACTATGTGTTTTATCTAAATGGCGTTTAAAGTTTGTGGAAAAATTACTAATTTTTTTTTCGCACGATTTGCAAACCGCTTCGCCATAATTTTCAACATAAAACTCGCGTAAAAAAAATTTCGTTTGCGACCCATTTTAAAATTTTATATACATAAGTATATATTTTTTATAGAAATGAATATTATAAAATGAATAGAACCGAATTGTTTTTTAAATTAAGTTTTTAGTATATAATTATGACTTGTGAGACTAAGGTCGGTATAATAATATTTTTTAAACTCTGAACAACCAGTGTCTAAATATTTTGTATGAAAATGTCCATATAAATTGTTTAGACACTTTACTCTTAATAAGTAGAAAATTATAACGTCGGTTAAGCTTGACCATATGATCCCTTTGCCACCGTCATCATACCAACATTTTTCAATAATTACGTAAAAATTTTAAATATTTCAGTCAAAAGGCAAATAGTTTTTCGAAAATTAAAAAACATATATAAAAATAACTTTATTACCGTTAAAAAAGGGAAGAAATAACTTTTATTTCTGATTCAAAAAATAAAAGTTAAAAAAATAACTTTTATTTTTGATTTTTAAAATAAAAGTTAAAAAGTAACTTTTATTTCCGATTTTAAAATTAAAAGTCAAAAAATAACTTTTATTTTTGATTTTTAAAATAAAAGTTAAAAAATAACTTTTATTTTTGATTTTTAAAATAAAAGTTATAAAATAATTGTTATTTTTCATTTTTAAAATAAAAGTTAAAAGATAACTTTTATTTTTGATTTTTAAAATAAAAGTTAAAAAATAAAAAGTATCTCAGCTTATAAATATTTTGACCAAGACCATCCAAACGGTATTTTTGGTTTTGTTCTACGATAACTCCTTCTGGTTGATTTTTTTAATCAAAAATTTTAAAATAACAGTTATTTTCGGTGCCTGAATTGTATATATATATATATATATATATATAGAATGGCTATCTCGAAAACGGCTCTAACGATTTTGATAAAATTTGGACAGTGGGTATCTTTTTTGATGTATAGGTCGAAGAAGAAGGGACTTTTGGAACTTTTACCTCTAAGAGGGTAAAAACGGGTAAAAAGGGGAAAAATCGAAAACGCTATGTCTCCTAAAGTAATAGGTATAGAAACAAAATTAAAATTACGTTTTAAACAGCTTTGAAAATAAGCGGACAGGTGTTTGGTACTTTTTTGAAACTATGTCCGATAGGGGGTAAAAAAGGGTGAAAATAGTTTTTTTGGCACCTTTTTAACCCACTCTTATATTTTAAACTAAAGAATATAGAAAGAAACTTGGTACTGCAATCAATAGATGTAAAAAAAACATTAAACACGTATTTGGTACTTTTTTGATTTTGGAGCCAAAATGGGTAAAAAAGGGATAAAATGATAACTTAACATCTCCAAAGTAATATGAATAGGAACATTATACATTATGTTAAATGCGTTTAAAAAAAATGTACCGAATTCAATTGGCACCAAAAAAGTACCAAATATACATATGGAACTTTTAGAAATTAGGGAATAAAAAGGGGGAAAAATTAGTATTATTTTAAACAAATTAATGTTTGTCTGTATGTATGTTCTTTATAGAATAGTAAACTGTGAATTTGATTGTGTTATGCTCTTTAGCGAAGATGTTGCGGATAAGCCGGCGAAGGTTTTAAAGTTGATAAGACTAATTTCCGACAGATGGCGCCACTGAAAATTACTAAAAATTAATTAAATCGTAAACTGTACATTTGATCATGCTATGATCTTTAGCAAAGTTGTAGCGCATGAGCCGACGAAGGCTTTTTAGTTGGTATGAATAATTTCCGACAGGTGGCGCTACAGAAACTTACTCAAAGTCAATTTAATCGTAATCTGTACATTTAATCATGCTACAATCTTGAGCAAAGTTGTTGCACATGAGCCGACGAAGGTTTCTTAGTTGGTATGAAGAAATTTCGACAGGTGGCGCTACTGAAATTTACTCAAAGTCAATTTAATCGTATGCTGTACATTTAATCATGCTATAATCTTCAGCAAAGTTGTTACGGATAAGCCGAAGAAGGTTTATGAATTGGAATAAGCAAAGTCCGACAGGTGGCGCCACAGAAAACTACTCAAAATGAATTAAATCGTAAACTGTGCATTTGATCAGACTATAATCTTTAGCAAAGTTGTTGCGCATGAGTCGACAGAGGTTTCTGTTGAAATGAATAATTTCCAAAATTATTCAAAATGAGTTAAACTGTAAACTATGCAAACTATGTGTTGGTCGGACAAAATAAATCAAATAATTCAAAATTAACTGAATATTTCTACAATGTCTTTCCTCTAAATTTATTTTAGCACTTTATAATATAAAATATATAAAAACTTTAAAATGCTTATCATAAAGCTCCGAGCAAGGCTCGGTCTACCAGGTACTATATATATAACAATTTCCAAACTACCGCGTAAACCGAGCTTTTTGCCATTTAGCACCTAAAAGCAAAAGCGCACCAAAAAATCATTGTTTGCTAAAATTTAATGAAGCTTTTAAAAATCGTGCAAAAAAATGCATATTGGTTTAAATGGTGTTTTAGATTGCAAACTGAGACAAAATCACATAATGCATGAAAGCGATGTCATTTATAACCGATTGCATCAAAAGTTTTTCAAAAATCTCTTTATTAACTGAGAACGCGAAGGTTTTTTTCTAAAAACATTTCAATGAAGCACATCACGAATTTAGCTCAAAATTGATCAGGAATGGTCTTAAAGCTATTCCTAAAAAAAAAGCTTTACCTTAGATCTGAAGCGCACCAAAATATTATAAGGATTAACGATTTGACAAGCAAAATAAGAATTTTATATTTTAAAAAGTAAGAGTGATATATTCGGCTGTGCCGAATCTTGTATACCCACCATCAAGTTGTACGAGAGTGCAGCTAATTCAAAATGTTGACCAAATGTGGTATTGGTATATTTGGACTAAATTCAGTTGCAGTGGTATAGTTACTATAGTTCAACATTAAAAAGTATTTAAGTATTTACCTTGGACAAAATGCTGTTCCATAACCGAACCGTTGTTGATAGCAACACGACAGGTTCATATATTTTGTAAAAAGTTCCTAATGCATCTACCGTGTATAAAGTCTGGACCTAACATTAACTGATAGCTATATAGCGTAGACGCAATCTTAATATACTGAATGTACCTCCAAATCTTTTTGATTGTAGATATAAAAAGGGGATGTTATATATATAAGAACTATAGATAAATGTTGACCGATTGTTACAGAATTTTACATACTGGCTGGTATTAATATAAAGTTTATTTGTGCAAAATTTAGTGACCATAGCTGACATCGTTTATAATTTAATAGCTTTTAACTGGCGTTTGTGGCATTTTAGTGGTTACCGGGAGCGGTTTTTATATGAAACCTATGATCTAAAATGGATCGATTCCTATAAAATTTGACATACTGACTTAAAAAATATTATTGATAAATTTTGTCTCTCTAGCTCTTGTAGTTAAGGAGCTATCGCGCTTTTCTCTGACGGAAAGACGGACATAAACCGTGTTTTCTTATTGTATTTTTGTATTTCTGTAAGTTTTTTACATGGGAGCTATGGTCAAATAGTAGCCGATTGTTACAAAATTTTGCACACTGGCTGGCAATCACATAAAACTTCCTTTTGTAAAATTTTGTTACTGTAGCCCTTTTCGTTAAGGCGCTATCGAGCTTTTATCTGACGGACAGACGGACATAAACCGACTTTTCTTTTTGTATTTTTGTGTTTCCGTAAGGTTTTATACGGGAGCTATGGTCAAATGGTGACCGATTGTGACAAAATTTTGCACACTGGTTGGCATTGACATTGACTCCTCGTGCTAAATTTAGTGGTTATATCTGTTATAGTTTTAGATTTATTGGCATTTAAGTGTATTTTAGGTGAAATTTTGGCTGTTTCCGCAAGTTTTTTGTATGGGAGCTTTGACTAAATGTCAACCGAAATTATATGCTGCCTAGGGCTTATGCAAAACTTCTATATACCAAATTTTGTCATCATAGCTGTTATAATTTGTCATTTATTAACAAATAAGCGATTAGCCTAGACGAGGTTATACGGGAGCTATGGTCAAATGTGAACCGATTTTGCCCAATTTCAATACCAAAATTTTCTCAGAGATGGAGAATATTTTTACTAAGTTTCAGTGAGCTAGCTCCTTTCGTTTAGGCGTTATCGTGATTTCAACAGACAGACGGACATCGCTCAATCGTCTAGAATTTCGTAAGGATTCTGAATATATATCGTTTTTGGTTTTTGAGCCAATATTAAGGAAATTACAAACGGAATGACAATCTCAATATACCCCCCATTCTTTTTGATGGTGGGTATAAAAAGGGGATGTTATATATATAAGAACTACAGCCAAATGTTCACCGATTGTTACAAAATTTAATATACTGTCTGGTATTAGTATAAAATTTATTTGTGCAAAAATTAGTGGCCATAGCTCACATAGTTTATAATTTAATAGCTTTTAACTGGCGTTTGTGGCATTTTAGTCGTTACCGGCAGCGGTTTTTATATGAAAGCTATGGTCTAAAATGGACCGATTCCAATAAAATTTGACATACTAACTGAAAGTTGCATAAAACTTCCCTGTTCTAAATTTAGTAGTCATAGATTTTACAATTTTATTCAATTTATCACCATAAATGTGATTCCCGGGGCAGGGTTATATGGAAACTCAAACTAAATGTGAACCGATTTTACCCATTTTCAGCACACAATTTCTATAACGTATCAAAAATATTTTTGCTAAATTTTGTCTCTCTAGCTCTAGTAGTTAAGGAACTATCGCGCTTTTCTCTAACGGAAAGACGGACATAAACCGTGTTTTCTTTTTGTATTTTTGTGTTTCCGTAAGTTTTTTATATGGGAGCTATGATCAAATGGTGACCGATTGTGACAAAATTTTGCACACTGGCTGGCATTGACATAAGACTCTCTTGTGCTTAATTTAGTCTTAGTAGATCTTGTAGTTAAGGAGCTATCACGATTTTATCTGACGGACAGACGGACATAAACCCCCTTTTCTTTTTTTATTTTTGTGTTTTTTATATGGGAGCTATGGTCAAATGGTAACCGATTGTGACAAAATTTTTCACACTGGTTGGCATTGATATAAGACCTCTTCGTGCTGAATTTAGTGATTATATCTATTATAGTTTTAGATTTATTGGCTTTTAAGTGTATTTTAGGTGAAATTTTGGCAGTTTCCGTAAGTTTTTTATATGGGAGCTATGATGAAATGGTGACCGATTTTGATGAAATTTTATATGCTGCCTCGGGCTTATGCAAAACTATTATATATCAAATTTTATCATCATAGCTGTTAAGCGATTAAGCAATTAAGCGATTTGCGTAGGCGAGGTTATAGGGGAGCTGTGGTCAAATGTTAACCGATTTTGCCCAATTTCAATATCAAAATTTTCACAGAGATGAAAAACGTTTTTACTAAGTTTCAGTGAGCTAGCTCCTTTAGGCGTTATCGTGATTTCAACAGACAGACGGACGGACAGACATACGGACATCGCTCAATCGTCTTGAAATTTCATAAGGATTCAGAATATATATCCCAACAAGCCAATTTAGAAGCAAATTTTAAATTAGTTGTAGAAAAAACTTATCATACGAGATTTCCTACAACCTTTTTTAAGCATATTAAATAAATGCTTAGAATGATAACCATTTATCAAATATGATGAAATTTATTCTCTTCTTATTTATTCTCGCTATAGATTTGTTATTGTTGCTGAGAATAAAATACCGTTTTATGTCTCAATTTCGTATTATTTGTAAAAGTTTTCAGTGTTTGTGTTGTTTTCAGTAAAAAGTGAAGTATTTTTTTATCTGTGAAGTGTTATAAACAGTGTAAAATTAAAAAAGTAATTAAATATTTTAAAATAAAAGACCTGTATATTTACTATAGTAAATACATTTGTCCTACAAATTTAAATTAAAGAAATTGTGGAATTACTTAAAAAAAAATTCTGAGATTACTAGTATATGATAACAAAAGAAAGAGAAAGAGGGCAATTCTAGTGAGCATGTTTAAGAAACTATTCTTCTTCAATGCTTAATATATAAGTACCTGGTAGACCGAGCCTTGCTCGGAGCTTTATGATAAGCATTTTGAGGAAAATTTTAAAGTTTTTATATATTTTATATTATAAAGTGCTAAAATAAATTTAGAGGAAAGACATTGTAGAAATATTCAGTTAATTTTGAATTATTTGATTTATTTTGTCCGACCAACACATAGTTTGCATAGTTTACAGTTTAACTCATTTTAAATAATTGTGGAAATTATTCATATCAACAGAAACCTCTGTCGACTCATGCGCAACAACTTTGCTAAAGATTCATTTTGAGTAGTTTTCTGTGGCGCCACCTGTCGGACTTTGCTTATTCCAATTCATAAACCTTCTTCGGCTTATCCGTAACAACTTTGCTGAAGATTATAGCATGATTAAATGTACAGCATACGATTAAATTGATTTTGAGTAAATTTCAGTAGCGCCACCTGTCGAAATTTCTTCATACCAACTAAGAAACCTTCGTCGGCTCATGTGCAACAACTTTGCTAAAGAATGTAGCATGATTAAATGTACAGATTACGATTAAATTGACTTTGAGTAAGTTTCTGTAGCGCCACCTGTCGGAAATTATTCATACCAACAAAAAAGCCTTTGTCGGCTCAAGCGCTACAACTTTGCTAAAGATCATAGCATGATCAAATGTACAGTTTACGATTTAATTAATTTTTAGTAATTTTCAGTGGCGCCATCTGTCGGAAATTAGTCTTATCAACTTTAAAACCTTCGCCGGCTTATCCGCAACATCTTCGCTAAAGAGCATAACACAATCAAATTCACAGTTTACTATTCTATAAAGAACATACATACAGACAAACATTCATTTGTTTAAAATAATACTAATTTTTCCCCCTTTTTATTCCCTAATTTCTAAAAGTTCCATATGTATATTTGGTACTTTTTTGGTGCCAATTAAATTCGGTACATTTTTTTAAAACGCATTTAACATAATGTATAATGTTCCTATTCATATTACTTTGGAGATGTTAAGTTATCATTTTATCCCTTTTTTACCCATTTTGGCTCCAAAATCAAAAAAGTACCAAATACGTGTTTCACGTTTTTTTTACATCTATTGATTGCAGAAACTTGGTATTCTTTCTATATTCTTTAGTTTAAAATATAAGAGTGGGTTAAAAAGGTACCAAAAAAACTATTTTCACCCTTTTTTACCCCCTATCGGACATAGTTTCAAAAAAGTACCAAACACCTGTCCGCTTATTTTCAAAGCTGTTTAAAACGTAATTTTAATTTTGTTTCTATGTCTCTTTAGGAGACATAGCGTTTTCGATTTTTCCCCTTTTTACCCGTTTTTACCCTCTTAGAGGTAAAAGTTCCAAAAGTCCCTTCTTCTTCGACCTATACATCAAAAAAGATACCCACTGTCCAAATTTTATCAAAATCGTTAGAGCCGTTTTCGAGATAGCCATTCTATATATATATATATATATACAATTATTGCTTATATATATACAATTATTGCTTTTATATATATATATATATACAATTATTGCTCGTTTAAGAATATTATATATAATTTATAAAAGTAAATTTATTGTAAGGGTTCACTTTTCATTTATAAACTATTTTCACTAAACCTTTTATAATAGTAATCTCAACACTTTTCTAAGCTTAACGCTTAGGTTAGTGAGCATTTTATAAGTTATTTCTAAAACCATTTTGGTTTGTTGGGATCGTTTTTGATTTTTGAGCCAATATTAAGGAAATAACAAACGGAATGACAATCTCAATATATCCCCCATTCTTTTTGATGGTGGGCATAATAATTAAAGGACTTCCGAAAAATGTCGATAATCCTTTAAATATAAAATAACTAAATGCAACTAATTGTTCCCTTTATCTTCATTTCATTTCAATTATTAATATATATACTCTATAAACAATATAAATATGTATGTATATTTCCTTTCACTATTCTGCTTCTATACAGTCTTTTATACAAAACTCTCTAATCTAACCAGCACCTGCTGTCAATTGCCTTAATCTATTATCAAAATCTATGACATCCATTAGCATCTGCACTTGTAATATTCATACAAAATCAATAGATTTTCAGAATGTACAACATAAAGCAATAGTTAATTATGAGATTTTCTTATTATGACTAAAATAACATAATGGGAACCTAAGAATATAATGAAAATGATTGAAATCCCCTCAGGTGTATATTAAGAACATTAAAAATACATGCCCAAATACTTTTTTGGTGTGGATGTAAAAGGAGTATTAAGTATGTTTATTTCTGCTGAATCTAAAACTGAACAGAATTACAACATCGAAAATTCGTATCTCATAAGCTAGAAGTCTTCTTCCTTCATAGAAAGAAATACCTTCTTCCACTTTTTATACCCAACATCAAAAAGAATAGTAGAAGTAGTTTCCTTAATTTTGGCTCAAAAACAAAAAATATATTCTGAATCCTTATGGAATTCTAAGACGATTGAGCGATGTCCGTCTGTCTGTCTGTATGTTTTCGCCACGATAAAACCTTAACGAAAGGATATAGGCCACTGAAATTTGGCATAAATATTCTTCATTTCTTGGAAAATTTTGGCATTGAAATCGGGTAAAATCGGTTCATATTTGACCATAGCTTCCGTATAACCTCGTCTAGGCTAATCGCTTATTTGCTAATAAATGACAAATTATAACAGCTATGATGACAAAATTTGGTAGTTTTACATAAGCACGTATAAAATTTCATCGAAATAGGCTCACGCCTAACCATAGCTCCCATACAAAAAACTTACGAAAATAGACTAAATTCCACCTAAAATGCACTTAAATGACAATAAATGATAAACTGTAATAGCTACTAAATTTAGCACTGACATAGCCAGCCAGTGTGCAAAATTTTGTCACAATCGGTCACCATTTAACCGTAGCTTACATATCAAAAACCTACGAAAACACAAAAATATAAAAAGAAAAGGGGGTTTATGTCCGACTGTCCGTCTGATAAAAGCGCGATAGCGCCTTAACGACGAGAGCTGGAGGATCAAAATTTTACAAAAGAATTTTGGATATCTTGAAAAAGTTGCGCATTGAAAATGGACAAAATCGGTTCACATAGAACCCCGCCCTGGGAAAAACATTAATGCTGATATATTGAATACAATTGTAATAGCTATGATGACTAACTTAAGAATAGGGAAGTTTTATAGAGCTTATTCTTGCAAAAATTAACTTTATATAAATACCAGTCAGTATATAAAATTTTGTGTGAATCGGTCAACATTTGGTTAGAGTTCATATATATATAATATCCCCCTTTTATACCCACCATCAAAAAGAATGGGGGTATATTGAGATGGTCATTCCGTTTGTAATTTCCTTAATATTGGCTCAAAAATCAAAAACGATATATATTCTGAATCCTTATGAAATTCTAAGTCGATTGATCCATGTCCGTCTGTCTCTCCGCCTGTCTGTTGAAATCACGATAACGCCTACACGAAAGGAGCTAGCTCACCGAAACTTAGTAGAAACATTCTTCATCTATCAGTATTTTGGTATTGAAATTGGGCAAAATCGGTTAACATTTGACCATAGCTCGCGTATAACCTCGTATAGACTAATCGCTTATTTGCTAATTAATAACAAATTATAACAGCTATGATGACAAAATTTGGTATCTGGAAGTTTTGCATAAGCACTAGGCATCATATATAATTTCATCGAAATCGGTTCACATTTAAACCATAGCTCCCATATGAAAAACTTACGAAAACAGCCTAAATTCCACCTGAAATTCACTTAAATGCCAATAAATGATAAACTGTAATAGCTTTGGCCACTAAATTTAGCACAAGGAAGTCTTATGTGAATGCCAGCCAGTGTGCAATTTTGTCACAATCAGTCAACATTTGACCATAGCTCCCATATGTCTGTCCGTCTGTCTGTCTGTCTGTCTGTTAAAATCACTATAACGTCTAAAAGAAAGGAGCTAGCAAACTGAAATTTAGCACAAACTTTCCTCATCTATGAGGTATTAAAATTGGTATTAAAATTGGGCAAAATCGGTTAGCATTTGACCATAGCTCCCGTATAACCTCGTCTAGGCTAATCGCTAATTTGATAATAAATGACAAATTATACAAGTTATGATGACAAAATTTGATATCTAGAAGTTTTACATAAGCACTAGGTAGCATATAAAATTTCACCGAAATCGGTTTACATTTAGCCATAGCTCCCATACAAAAAACTTACGGAAACAGCCTAAATTTCACCTAAAATACACTTAAATGCCAATAAATCTAAGTATAATAGATATAACCATTAAATTTGGCACAAGAAAGTCTTATATCAATGCCAGCCAGTGTGCAAAATTTTGTCGTAATCGGTCAACATTTGACCTAGCTCCCATATAAAAAAGTTACGAAAACACAAAAATTCAAAAAGAAAAGGGGATTTATGTCCGTCTGTCCGTCAGATAAAATTGTGATAGCTTCTTAACTACAAAAGCTAGTAAGACTAAATTAAGCACAAGGAAGTCTTATGTCAATGCCAGCCAGTGTGTTTTTACAATCGGTCACCATTTGACCATAGCTCCCATATAAAAAACTTATGGAAACACAAAAATACATAAAGAAAAGGTTGTTTATGTCCATCAGATAAAAGCACGATAGCGCCTTAACGAAAAGAGCTAGAGGGACAAAATTTTACAAAAGTGTTTTTGATATCTTGAAAAAGGACAAAATCGGTTCAAATTAAGTTAGAGCTCCCATATAACCCCGCCCCGGGAAACACATTAGTACTGATAAATTGAATACAATTGTAATATCTATGACGATTAAATTTAAAATAGGGAAGTTTTATGCAATTTTTGATCAGTTTATCAAATTTTATAGGAATCAGTCAATATTTAACTTTAGCTTTCATATAAAAAACAGTCACGGAAACTAAAAATTTTAGCAAAGGCCAGTTAAAAGCTATTAAATTAGAAACTATGATAGCTATGGCCACTAAATTTTGCAAGAATAAGCTCTATATATGTATCAGCCAGTGTGTAATTTTGTTACAATCGGTCAACATTTGGCTATAGTTCTTATATATATAACATCCCCTTTTTATATCTACAATCAAAAAGATAAGGAGGTACATTCATTATATTAAGATTGCACCAATGAAATTATATAGGCATCAATCAATGTTCAGCCCAGACTTTATATATGATGAATGCATTAGGAACTCATAACGAAATATATGGACCTACCGTATTACTATTAACGTGTTTAGCCTAACTACATATTAATCACAACGAAAAGTATTTATCAACTTTTTAACGTAAAACTATACCCGGTTATGAGACCGAATTTTGATCAAAGTAAATACTGGGGAAACCACTAAAATATTTTTAAATGTTGAACTATAAAGCTACGGCAACCGAATTTAGTCCAAAGGTTTTACCAACAATACCAATTAGCTTAGCGATTTTTTCAGTTTTGGTCCAGATTTTGAATTTCACGTGTAGGTGCAGGTATGGTGAAGAAGGTGGCCCAATTCGTATATACGCTTTAGACAATTACAATTGTTCTCTTTCTAAAGATAATCCGGTATGTGCTGGAAATTGTGCGTTTTCGAATCGTTCGATTTCTGGTATATTTTTGAGATAATTATCGGTTATTGCCCTAAAACAAATGAATATTTGGACTTTATTCCTTTTGACTGATATCTTATCTTTCATTTGGTTTGAATGTTTTTGTGGACATAGGGGAAATTATCTCAAAAATATATCAGAAATCGAACGATTTGAAAACGCTCGATTTCCAGCACATACCGGAATATTTTTATATTTGATTCGTTTGGAGGTGCATACATTAAGGAGGCTAAAAATAAACTACTTATAATAATGGATATCGAATAAAGTTTCGCTTTTACTTTTAAAGAATTTGAATTGATTATTTATTATTTTTTATATTTTGAACATTTTGAACATATTTTGCACTTCCTTTAAAAACTGTCAAATTTGAGGATGACAGACATTTGGAATTAATAAAAAGATAGAGCAAACAAACTTGTTTTAATTCGAACGGTATAAGTCCATACCGAAAAGGTGTCTGCATACCGAAAAGTGTCTGCTTTTTTGGTTCATTTCAAATTTCTGTAAGAATGACATTAACCACGCCTATACTTCAAAGGTGTGGACTGTAAACCGATGATAACTAACCTCTTTGCTCTTATTTTAATGATCTCTACACCAACAAACCCAT